>RJWJ010010027.1:0-48222 GCA_004363605.1 Indri indri | reverse complement strand
TGTGTTATTATGTGTAGGGTAGGAGAAGCGACAGAGTTTTTCATTAAAAAAACAAGCTATATGCTTCCATGCATATCCATCTTCTTAAAAGGAATACTTATGAATAGCATTGCTTAATGAATAGTAACAACTTCCAATTTTTGTTTATAATATATTCCAATACCAAGATCCTTTATTAGTAACATTAATTGTAACTGAAGTTTTTGTAAAGATTACACTTTAATGAGCTGTTCCATAGGCTGCAGAGAAGGATTTTATATTCTGGGATATTTTTCAGACTTCCCTGAACTATGACTTTACCAAGAAGTTCTTTTGTCAAAAGTGTATCATGTCATATGTTTACAAGTTAATTCTCACCTCTTTTTTTTTTTTTTTTTTACTATGAATATGCCTAGCAAAGCTCAAGGAATCTACATAGGAGCCAAAACATTTTAGGGACTTTAAACACAAGATGGAATCTCATTTTGAGTTGACCTATTAAAGTTTCTTCCTGTCCTAGGATTTGATAATCAAATAAATCAGCTATTAGTTTATCATAGGAATTGTATTTGCATAAATTGTTTGCTGATGAGGCCAATGGAAAACTATCGAACTACTTAGGAAGGGAAACTCAAATCTGCCTCAAACTGTGGCATGTGGAGTGAGATAACATAGGTATAATCAGACAAAGTAAGTTAGGTTTCAATCTCAGCAGATGAGATTTTATGCTTGGTAAGTCACATGCTTCACTATATGGCCTTCCGAAGAAGATGGCAATGAGAGATCTTGGTATATCTCTTCAGGTTACAGTGTGCAAACCTCAGAAGGGAGATTTGGGCCCTGTGCAAAAGCGCCAACACATATTGGAAACATTCATAAGCTAAGTTTGCTCCAAGTGGACTATTAACTGCTAGACAACAATGTGCTCATTTACAATATAAAAATAAGTGGGTCATTTAAACTAGGTCGCCAGCAGATCAAAATGGGAATAGAGAGCTTTATGTGAAAGAAGAAAGGGACGGATAGGACACTGCACCTATAAGCTCTGGTGTCTGTAAATGTCTGCAACGGAGTGTGGGTCAACACCTGTTAGCCTGGGCACTTTTGAGCAGAGCTTACATTTGTGGGTTTGCATCTCTCTGGCGTTGTTTTATATGTCTGTGGGAGCACGTGATTTGATCAAGATGGCAAGTGGCCACTAAAGAAACAAAGGAAATAAAACTCATATTGCAGAAAAGAGTGAGCCAGGGAAAATCTGGGGCATAATCCTTTGAATAAATAGCAGTAAAGAAGGCAGCATGATATTTAAAGTACACAAGAAGTGGCACGAAGAGCTTTCACGCTTTCAAGGGAGCTGTGAGAAAACTTGTGATCTATGATGTTGTTTTGACTACAAGAAGGAAGACCTCATGACTTTATAAAATATTTCTAAGAAATCAGATACATAAATATGTGAAGGGAAGCATTTCATTATGTTAAAATCAAGTCATCATGTGTCTTCTTTTGATTACTAATAAAGGCCTAAATCTGTGAAATATCTTAAAATACCATGGTGAAATATTAAAATAGGAATAATAATAACCTGTACATAGCTTTGATCTACACCAATTCATAAGTATTGCTCTTTAGGTTGCATATAGCTCATTCTATTTAACTGAAAAAGGAAGAAAAGGTCACTTAAGGAGCATAAAGTTTTCTACTGCTTTTTATGAAAGGAAGAGATTTAAAAAAAAAAAACAAGGAAAATAGTCTTTTTAAGATGCTCATGACAGTGAACATACAAAACTTAAAAAAAAAAACGTAATGGAAACTAGAGACAGACAGGTTTTAGAAGAATGCAAACGCAAGCGAACACCTCGAGATGAGTATGTTACTAATCAAGCTCCAGCCCTAACGTTTGAAAGTTTGATGAATAAAATGTATACGAAGGATAATATTCATGGTACTGAGATTGAGAGATCATAGACTGCTGAGAAACACTATGTTCTTACGTGGAACAAGCATTTTCTAAATCCAAAAGGTCCGTTTTTCATCTCGTTCTGCCCCTTTTCACCCTTACCAAATGGATCCAAATACAGAACACCTATTAGCTCTGCTATTCTAAAATAAGCATTGAGTCATCTTTTTTCTTCAGGTTCAATCAGCTCAGTTTCTTAGACTTCTCTTGAGCCAGGAAGCTTTACAGGCATTCATCATTTCTGATTCATTCATTCTTTTGTTCTGCATCTTAAAAGCTCCACAGGTTTGGAATTGATAACAGAGTTGCAATCGTTTTCAAAAACAGTCAACAAGTTTTTCTTGAATACCAGAGTGGTACACAGCTGCAGGCTGACTGCAGATGGCCTCTGTCACTACTGAGTACAGAGCCTTCATAGGAAGAGTGGAAAAGAAATGGAAAACATGGCCCTGCCACTGAGGCTCTTGCAGTCTGATTCTAACAGCAATGATCAGGGAAGGACAGTAAAGACCAGCCTCCGGAAAGTGCAGGGCGGCACAAATGCTGGCTAGAGGCTCTCCTTGACTGGTTACTACTCACTTCACATGTTCTGCAGGTGCAAACTATTCTCTTCTACTAAATTCACTGGATTTCAAATCTCTAACCCCCCAAAATATCTTTAGTTCATCCCATTGTCAATGGAATGGATCACGATAGGGTCCCTTTTGTTTAATTGAAAAAGTGATGGCTGTATTTCACAATTTTTACAAATTCAAATAGTAAAAAGGAGTTATAGTGAAAAGTACATTCCTGTCCTCCCCACCCTAGATTTCCAGTCCTCCGCTCTCCAGGGATAATCATTATTTCCACGTTCTTGTACCCAGAAAGTCTATTGCAATATGAAAATAGATACGTATCTTCACCTTCTCTTTTTAAAAATAATTAATAGATTTTAAAGAACAGTTTTAGATTTTGAGAATAATTGAGCAGTAGTACATAGAGCTCCATATACTCAGCCCTTATCTTATACACAGTTTTCCCTATTTTTTTGAATTATTTATTTTTAATTATTGTGGGCACATAATAGTTATATAAATTTATGGGGTGCATGTGATGTTTTGATAAAGGCATACAATGTGTAACAATCAAATCAGGCTGATTGGAGTATCCATCACCTCATTCACTCATTAGGAATGTTGCAAATTCATTCTTTTAGCTATGTTAAAATATATGATAAATTATTGTTAGCTATAGCCACCCTGTTGTGCTACTGAATCATATTCATTCTACCTGTAGTTTTGTATCCATTAACCATGCCCGTTTTCTCTCTCCTTCCTTGCTACCCTCCCCAGCCTCTGATAACTATCATTCTACTCTTTATCTCCATGAGTGCAATTTTTAAAATTTTTAGCTCCCACATATGAGTGAGAATATAAGTTTTGCATTAGTGTGGTACATTTGTCAAAATTAATGAATTAATATTGATACATTATTTTAAACTGTAGTCTGCAGTTTACATTAAGTTTTGCTCTGTGTTTTATAGTTCTAGGGCGTTTGGGAAGTGTATAATGCCATGTACCCACCCTTACAGTTTGTATGCAGAATACTTTTACTGCCCTAAATATCCCCCATCCTCCACCCATTCATCCCTCCCGCCCTTATCCGAGTCCATGGCAGCCACTGATTTCTTTTTTCTGTTTCTATAGTTGTGCTTTTTTTGAAATGTCATGTAGCTGGAATCGTATACAGTACATGGTCTTTTCAGACTGATTTCTTTCTTAGCAATATGCATTTCAAGTTCTTCTGTGTCTTTTTGTGGCTTGATAGCTCCTTTCCTTTTATCACTGAATAAACTCCCATCTTACGTATATATCACAGTTTGTCCATTCATCTATTGAAAAACATCTTGGGTGCTTCCAATTTCTGGCGATTATGAATAAAGCTGCTATGAAGATTTATGTGGTAGCTTTTATGTGGACATAAATTTTCAAATCATTTGGGTAAATACCTAGAAGCATAATTGTTGGATAATATGTAAGACTATGGTTAGCTTTGTAAAAAATTACCAAACAACCAAAGTGGCTGCATCATTTTTCATTCCTACCAGCAATGAATGAGTGTTCCTGTTTTTCCACATCCTTACCACCATTTGTGATCAGATTTTTGGATTTTGGCCATTCTAATAGGTATATAGGGTATCTCATTGTTGTTTTACTTTGCAATTCCCTAATGGCATATGATGAGAAGCATCTTTACATATGCTTATTTGCATCTATACCTTCTTTGGTGAGGAGTCTGCTCAGATCTTTTGCCCAATGTTTAATTTGGTTGATTGTTTTCTTATTGCTGGGTTCTAAGGGTTTTTGTATATTTTGGATGCATGTGTTTTATCAGATATATGTTTGCAAATATTTTCTCCCAATCTGTGGCTTGTCTCTTTGTTCTCTAACAGTGTTTTTCACAGAGCAGAAGTTTTTAATTTTAGTAGAGTCTGACTTGTCAATTTTTTTCTTTCATGGATGGTTGCTTTTGGCGTTATATCTAAAAACTCATTACTAAAACTAAGGTCACTTGGATTTTCTCCTGTTACCTTCTGAAGGCTTTATAGTTTTGCTTTAAATTTAAGCCTAAAATCCATTTTGAATTTATTTTTTGTGAAAGGCATAAAAACTGTGTCTAGATTCATTTTTTTTTTTTTTGCATATGGACTTCTAATTGTTCCAGCACCATTTGTTGAAAAGATTATCATTTTTTTATTGAATTGACTTTATTCCTTTGTTAAAGATCAGTTTGTGTGAGTCTATTTCGGGGTTTCCATTCTGTTCCATTGATCAATTTGTCCGTTCTTTCACTAACACCACCTTGTCATGATTACTGTAGCTTTAGAGTAAGTCTTAAAGTCAGGAGGTGCCAGTCCTTCTACTTTGTTCTTCAGTATTATGCTACCTATTCTAGATCTTCTGCCTTTCTACATAAATTTTAGTTTCAGTTGGTTGATTGCTACAAAATAACTTTGCAATTTTGATGGGATTGCATTGAACCTATAAATCACTAGCTGCTTTTGACAAGTACTAATATTGTATATCTTTTTTGTTCCTTTTATTTTAGCGTATTTGAATTTTTATATCTTAAGTGCATTTCTTATAGGTAGCATATTGTTGGGTCTTGCTTTTCATCCAATTTGACAATCTCTGCCTTTTAAATGAGGAATCTAAGCCACTTATATTTAATGTATTTATATCATTAGTTTTAAATTTACCATATTGCTATTTGTTCTCTATTTGTCCAATCTGTTATTTTTCCTTTTTCCTGTATTTTTTGTACTTATTGTAAATTTATTATGATTCTATTTTATCTCCTTTCTTATATAGGATTTAAAAAATTTCATGGTTGTTGTAGAGGTTATAATGTGGCCAAGTTTTGAGTCAGATATGGGCTGCAGACTATACTTATGTGGTTCATGAGCTAAGAATGGTTCTTATAATTTTTAAAGGGCTATAAAAAGAAACAAGAAGAATATGCAACAGAAACTCTATGTGGAGCATGAAGCTTAAAATATTAACTATATGGAATTTTATGGAAAAAATTGTCAACTTCTATTGTAGAACTAAGTGTATCCAGTTTTTAAAATCTTCTCCATTTTTATTATGATACCCTCAATTCTTTTTTAATATTCCACATTTATTTGTATTTTTTTAATTTATTAAATAGGGTTGTAAAAATTTGAGTTACTTTGCTAGTTTTTATGAAGAACTGGCTCTTATTTTTGTTATTTCATCTCTTTTATTAGCTTGTTAGTTATAACTCTGTTTTCTTATTTTATTGTTGATTTAGGGCTTTATAATAAACATTTAACTTATCAATGTCCAACTTCGAGTGATATGATACAACTTCACATATAGTATATGAAACTTACAACAGCACACTTCCATTTCTGATGATCTATTCAAGTTTTTAAAAATTCACTTTTCTCTCTGTATTTCATTTTGGATGGAAATGAGATATTGTTATGTCTTCAAGTTCACTAATATTTTTTTTCCACATTGCCTAGTTTGAGGCTAATTCCTTCTAGTGATTTCTTCATTTTAAATCTCACACATTGTAGTTTTCATCTACGGAGGATCAATTTGGGATTTGTAGATATTTTCTAAGTCTGTGCTCTCCTTTTACCTTTTGAACATATGGAATGTAATTATAAATACTGTTTCTATATTTTTGTCTGCTACTTCTAACATCTGTGTCAGATCTAGGTAATTTTCAAATAATTGGTTTATGTACTCATTGTGGGTCAGATTTTCTAGCTTTTTTGCATGCCTGGTAATTATTGATTAGATTCCAGACTTTGTGAATTTTACCTTGTTGGGTGTTGAATATTTTCTTTTTTTTTATTTTTAATTTTTATTTTTATTTTTTTTTTGAGACAGAGTCTCACTCTGTTACCCAGGCTAGAGTGTGGTGGCGTCAGCCTAGCTCACAGCAACCTCAAACTCTTGGGCTCAAGCAATTCTTCTGCCTTAGCCTCCCGAGTAGCTGGGACTACAGGCATGTGCCACCATGCCTGGCTAATTTTTTCTATATATTTTTTAGTTGTCCAGCTAATTTTCTTTCTATTTTTAGTAGAGACAGGCTCTCGCTCTTGCTCAGGCTGGTCTAGAACTCCTGAGCTCAAACGATCCACCCGCCTCAGCCTCCCAGAGTGCTAGGATTACAGGCGTGAGCCACGGCACCTGGCCTGAATATTTTCTTGTTCCTGTAAATACTTTTGATTTTTCTCCCTGTTATGTAGTTACTTGGAAACAGTTTATCATTTCAATTCTTGCTTTTATGATTTAAGTGGGATCAGAGTGTTCCTAAGTCTATAGCAATGATTCCACACTTCTGAGGTAAGATGCTTCTGTGTTCTCTACCCAGTGCCCTTCAAATCCTGAGGTCTTAGAGTTTGACTGGTGGAAATGGGTACCATTCCCAGCCCTGCATGAGCACGAGGTATTGTTATCTCTAATCCTTTCACATAATTTTTTTCCATAGACTCAGGTATATTTCCTGACCATTTCCTTGTGTTCATGCACTGACCATTACTCAGCTGAATACCTTAGGAAGAACTTTTGCAGATCTCCAGATTTCTCTCTCTCTGTGTGAAGCTCGCTTCATTCTAGTCTTTGTCCTGTGAGCTCTCCCTGTCTTGGTCTTCCCAAACTCTCAGCTCCACCTCCTTGACTTAGAGAGCTCACCAGGCTTTGCCTGAGTTTCCCCTCCCTGGACATTGGCCTGGAAACTCTCTCAAGGCAGTAAGCTGAAGCAATAGTAGGGCTCATCTCATTGCTCCCCTCCTCCAGGGATCACTATTCTTCATTGCCTGGTTAATAATGTCTTACAAACCATTGTTTCATATACTTTGCCTTTTGTTTATTGTTTTAGGTAGGGGAGTAAATCTTGTCATTGTTACTCTATCTTGACCAGAAGTATAAGTATACACTATTCTTTTTAACTTTTACAAAGTATTTCATTTGATGGAGGTACTGAAATTTATTTAATAAAGTTTGAATTGATTGACATTTGTACTATATTTTTACATTGTTATTGCAGAAAAATGCTACAGTGAAAATCCTTATGTATTTGCCTCCTTGAGAATATAGCTATATTACATTTTGGAAATTAAATTCCTCAATCAAAATGTATGGGCATTTAAAATGTTGGTAAACATTATAAAATTTATACCAATTTTCATTCTACTAAAAATGTCTGAAAGAATGTGTTTCTCTAGAGATAATTTCTGAGATTCACATTTCTTTTCTATCTCATCTAAATACTGTGTAAATGGGAAAGAATGCATGGAGAAGGTTTTATAATATCAAATAATCTTAGTATTTGAGTTTTTTCTCTTCTATTTGTTATAACTGATTCTAAGTTTTGCCCCTCATTTGCTTATGTATATGCAGTCTGTTAACAGCATGTACTTTATATATCATTTGATTCTCACAGCATTATGAGATAGAGATCATTACTGTTCCAATTTTACAGACGACAGAATTGAGGCACATAGATATCCAGTAACATTTAAGTTCATGTACTTTTATCCAGAAGAGCCTGTATTTATTGTCTGATTGCCACCACTCCAAAAGCTGGATCTAGTCTTGTCCTCAGTAGCTGACTGCCCCTCCTCTGTACTTTGTTACTCATGGGAACCCATGACTCTGCCTTAGCCTGGAAAGAAGTAGGTCTAATAAGAATACCAACTTCACTCCTGGTATACCCTACCCTTGTCCACACCACCGCCAAAGTGTCTGGAATGGTCCCAGGTTTCCCCATGCATGAGGCCTTGCTGCTTGAACTTTGTCCACTAGTTCTGTTCTCTTGGGATACACTCTGTTTCCTGGGACCTTGTGAATAACAGAAACTTTTTCTCTGGCCTTTGCATGTGTCACTGGCTGCCTGCCCTGACCTTGCAGAGGCCTCCTTTACCTTGTGCTGGCTCTTATACTGTTCCTGGAACAGGAGAGGCTATTCTTGCTTTGCTCTGTTTTTCACTGTTGTAAGTCTTGCATATTTTTTTCTGAGCAAATCCTGGCTTTTCTCTTCTGATGCAATGTCCTAATAATGTGGTTATTGCCAGAATACTAAGTCAGTACCTGTCTTTATGTGAAGCTGGCTTTTCTGATGTATCAGTCCTACCTGGATCCTTGACTGTATGCCCTTCTACTGAACTTTGGATCAAACACATCATTTTATTCTTCTGCCCCTCACTATTGGCATTTCTATTTCCTCACACAGCATCACTTCCAATCATTACCAGAAAGAAGAATACTATTCTTCCTGTTCAAAATCCAATTCTGTTTGTCTTTTCCATTTCTCGATAGCTGAGTGAGGCTCTGCCTGGATATAACTAATGGCCTCTTCTGTATGGAGAGGTGGTTTTCTTACAGTTCCACTCTCTTCCCAGATATTAGCAAATTACCTCCCTAGCCCATAGGCCTCCAGAGAGGTATTTATAATAGTCAGATTAGTGAACATTCACATTTCTTTGTCTTTACACATTTAGAAATTGAAATAGAAATAATTTCCAAGAGTCTTTTGCTATAATGAAATTGGTAATCTTATTCGAAAGGTTATCGTGCAGAATTAACATGACCAGGCAATTTTATATGCAGTGTGGACAGAAAAGGAATTTATGTTATTCAGGAATATCAGAAAATGTTTAATTTAGAACTAAGAAAAAAGGCTTTATGCATGAAAATTTTTAAAGAACAGGATTAAACCTCTTTTAGTTTCCTGCATTGGGGATCATGCGCAACTCTATTGTGGAGTACAAAGATTTGAGACAGCTAGCCATCCCACAAACTCCCTTCTCTGAAAATCATATCTTTCAAGGCAGTGTTGGGTGCCTGTGGAGCTTTTAGTTCTTTCTGTCACTAGCCATAGTATAATAGATTGGTTATAGGAGGACAACTGACTCAAACAAGACCAATCAGTTTCATTCTAGAAATGTGCCTTTGGAATTCAGAGCGCCCAGCCGGTTACCTGGAACACTGGACTGGGAAGCAATCCAGCTCTCTGGAAGTGGGTGGTATTGTCCATCATGTACCCTGAGGAGTAGATAAAGCCATTCTGGAGTCCATAAAAATCAGCTGATACAATCAGAAATACAAGAATAAATGACCATAGTGCCATGGAGGGCAGAGAGTAACGAATTTTGTGAAACCTGCCTTTCCTTCCTGACTTCAGGTTCCAGGCAAAGCCTGGGTATTTTCCTAAAGACGTTCCACTTATTGCACTAACTATTCTGAATGCTGTAGCTCGCAATTACATGAAGCTTGATCGAGAGATAGGTAAACTATAATATCTGGGGTAGTTTAGGAGAAATCAAACCTGAAAGCTGGGGGAATAAATATCATTAGAACTGTCCTGCTCCTGAGCTATTTGAAAAGTACTGTTTTTAGCCAGGAATACACATAGATACATCTATCTTATATAGGACTCTTATCTCATAAATTGTTAGAAGTAAGGTTATAAGTAAAAAGTTTACATTTTAATATGTTTTATATCCTACTACTAAAATCCCTATAATAATTTTAAAACCCTGCATTTATTGGATGCTTACTATGTGTCAAGCATGTAGTCAGTTTGCACATATTTTCTCTACTACAGTCATGTATCACTGAATAATGGTAATGCATTCTGAGAAATGTGTTGTTAGGTGATTTCATCATTGTGCAAACATCATAGACTGTATTTACACAAACCTAGCCTACTACACACCTAAGCTGTATGGTATAGCCTCTTGCTCCTCGGCTACAAACTTGTACAGCATGTTACCATACTGAATACTGTAGGCAATTGGAACACAATGGTATTGGTGTATCTAAATGTAGAAAAAGTACAGTAAAAATATGGTATACAAAATAGAAATGGTATACCTGTATAGGGCACTTACCATGAATGGAGTTTGCAGGACTAGAAGTTGCTCTGGCTGAGTCAGTGAGTGAGTAGTGAGTGTGAAGGCCTAGGATGTTACTGTTGACTACTATAGACTTTATAAACTCTGTGCACTTAGGCTACACTAAATTTATAAAAAAAATTTTTCTCTTCAATAATAAATTAACCTTAGCTTATCGTATGAAACTTTTTTACCTCATAAACTTCATATTTTTTTAACTTTTTGATTATTTTATAATAGCACAGCTTAAGAACCATTGTACAACTATACAAAAATACTTTATGTCATTATTCTATGAGCTTTTTCTATTAAATTCCTTTTTTTTTTACTTTTTAAACTTTTTTGTTAAAATCTACGACACAAACACACACATTAGCCTAAGCCCACACAGGGTCAGAATCATCAATGTCACTGTCCTCCACCTCCATGTTTTGTGCCATTGGAAGGTCTTCGGGGCAGTAACACACATGGAACTGTCGTCTATGATGACAATGCCTTCTTCTGGAACACCTCCTGAGAGACCCGTCTGAGACTGTTTTACTGTTAAGTTTTTTTGATAAGTAAAAAGAGTAGACTCTAAAATAATGATAAAAAGTATAGTAAATACATAAAGCAGTAAGTTGTTCATTATCATTATCAAGTATTATGTACTGTACCACCACAAACATGTGAGTAGTGCATTTGTTCTATGACATTATGGTAGCTACAACATCATTAGGTGATTGGAATTCTTCAGCTCCGTTGTGTCTTATGGGATGACTGTCATCGTTGACCGGAATGTCATTATGTGGTACATCACTGTATTTCAACTTTATGAGATAAGAACTATTTTTGCCTTTATATTATTAAATTATTAGGAATGAGAGTTGGCTACAGAATCATGATCTTATTCTTATTTCAGAGAAAAAACAATGGAGAGTCCAAATACAACATGGTCTCTATGCCATCTGTCTTCTTCTGATTATAATCTGATTTGTCTGTGGATCTCTTAAAATAAAATGGCCAAATCGGGCAAAATACTCTGCATGTACCCTGACCAATATGAAGTATAGTGAAACCATTAGCTTTTATATTTTAAATAATATACTCTTTAAATTAATTAATACATTCATAATTTGACAAAGATTTAGTTGATAACTTCCATATAGAAGATATGCAACTGAGTGCTAGGGGAATGAAAATAAATTAGAAGTGGTGATGGAAAGATACACACAAATAGGCACGTGTTACTGCAGAAGCTAGAGCACAGAACTGTAGGTGCATTCTTTCTAGGAGAGACTCAGGGGTAGATGCATCGGAGGTGTCCCGAAGGCTGAAGAGAGGTGTATCAGGTTAAGAATAGCAGAAGAGTAGAAGCACTTCAGGCAGAAAGAATAAGTAGGTATTATACAAAAGCACAAGGGCTTGAGGTGTCTGCAGAATAGCAGCTCTTTGTAGCTGGAGTAAAGGTGTGTATGTGATAGGAGAGATTTTCATCATCTACATGGAAAAAAGACTGGAATGTACCTTTATACTAAATAAAGAGTCATCCCTTAATCCTAAATACCACAATGACAACAGAGAGTTTTTCTAAGTCAGGACTGACAAATGACCATTTGTCTATTTGAAGGTAATATCAGCAGCTGTATGGAGAATGGACTGAAGTTAGAAAAATAAGAAAGCTGTTGTAGAAGTCTAGAGACTAGAAACAGTGGGGCCAGAAAAAAGGCAGGGACAATGGAGTATGGAAAGGAAATAGGGTATTCAAGTGATGTCTTGAGATAGAATCAACATGATTTCATGATGCATTAGACATGGGAAGTGAAGGAGAAACGATGATAATTCTAAGGCTCCTAGCTTGAGATACTCTGTGGACAGTATACCATTAACCAAAGAGAGAACAGAGGAGTCTACAGAGTATTGGAGGGAGACGGGAAGGTAACAGGATCAGGCTGTGGCAACAAGCTGGGTTTGAGGAGTATGTGGGATAGGCAGCTGGAGATGTCTAGTGGACGCTCAAAGTGCAACCTCAGATTATATTTGCTTTGCAAATAATCAAGACCCATCATCAGTTGACATTCCATGTCTTTCAGGATCTGAACTACCATCAAGCACTTTTCCCACCTCTCCCATTCTCTTGAAAAAAACTTTCAGTTATCTTAACTGGGAAACATACCCACTTTTCCTGTTAAATTTCATTTTGTAGGTTTCTGTCCGTTAAGATAATTTTGCATCTAGGCTTGTTGATTCATCATAGATTTCAGCTTCACAGAGCTAACATTCTAGCACTATTTCTTTAACCAAGTGGTTACACTGTTGAGCAGGACCAAAAGCAAACACTGTGGCTCACCAGCACTGAGGGGCTGTGGTTACGCCACGTGTGCTACCCCTTTACTCCTGATCTACCTACCCTTCTCTACCTTACTTTTGCCCTAGGAATTTGACTCTTACTGAGTACCTAAAGTGAACACCTTTTCCCTCTGGCTTCTGGTTGGACCTGCCTTTAAAAGGCACGGGAGGGGGATCTGAGAATGGGAGTAGAAAGAAGTCAGGAAGTTTCTTTCCCTGTTCTCTCCCTTCCTCAACGTAGGGCCCTGGCAGTGGCTGCTCTTGTCATATTATCCTCCTTCCTGGGCACCAGCTTTCACTGAGCTCTAGTGACATCATATCCTCTCCTTACCCCCTCATGCTCAGGGGTGATAAGGGGTTCTGGGTCCCTGGGTGCCTCAACGTACCTGTTGGTACCCTTAACCTCACCCACACCTATGCATTACATTTTCTCCAAAATCCCAATGGAGCACATTGTTTATTGCCATTGCCATTGAATTTGACGTTTTAGATATCTCTCCTTTGTGATTTCTAAATATGACCCAATGAAGTTATTATTATAGAGCACTTGCAACATTTCACTTAAAAGAAATAATTCTTCTCCCATCCCAACACTACTTGTGATTAGAAGAATGATATGGTATAATAGCTTCAAACAATATAAGAGGGGAAAAAAGAACAATGGGATCAGAGAGTACACTCCAAACCCTTGCTTCCATTAGCTCAAATTATTTGGTTGCAATTTCCCTACTGTGAAAATTGTAATCTAAGTCAAGAGTAGCTCTTTGAAGTAGAAGTAATACACCAACTTGTAAATGTCTCATCAAGAGTAATGCTTTGTAATTTAGTTATATGAGGTTACTCCATGACCCCAGGGTACCCAAGGCACTGTTTACTACATAAAAATGCGACTAGATCACTCTGATCTCAGCTACTACTCATCACTGTGGCCCAACTAAAAGAAAGGGCAGTTCAGGTGTTGACAGTCTTAGTCATATTGTTTGTGCTAACATAAGTAGGAGGAAGAACGTATTTGGCATCAAAAGTTTAGGAGCAAGGGTCATTTTCTTGCCCTCCTGAGGTTGGGAAAGGGCTCAGCTGCCCAGACCACAGAAGCAAAGTCCAAATATTCAGGGTTATTGGAAAATTTTCTATATTTGCTATTTAAAACATGTCCATTTTTGTTGGTGAAGTAAGGGATGTGTAGGTAGGGATTGGGGGCTGGAGGTAGGGAGAGGACATCGATTCCTCTAAACTTTTCTGGTATAGAAATTTTGATCATATTCTATTTTTTCCCCCATAGGCTATTCCTATTCCAGTTTTTTGAAACATAAATTCCTATTGGGTCACATCAAAAAATTCCAAAGCCAAAGCCAGAAACATTATTAAGCCCCAATATGATGCTAGGAAACTGAAATACAGAAAATAAAATGAAGCCACTTTTGCTAAGGTCAAATAGCAACTTATCAGTAGTGGAGCAACGTTTAGAAATATGGCTGTGTTTGTAACTCAGACCCACAGTGACAGGACAGGAAAACTCCCAGAGGTGGTAACTTTTGTTTATTCTTAGAGCTGTGAAAACAAAACATAGCTTAAAATGCTTTAACAATAGCCTCGTAAGTGGTTATGTTATGTAAATGATGTTCCCTGTGAAATCAGATGTTATAGTCTTCAAAATTTATGGTTTTCTCCCTTGGAAATTTTTTTTTTCAAAAGAGGCTCCAGGAAGTTTTATTTGTACATCCTTTAAGTAGCAATTGAAATACTTTTAGTATCAATTTGAGAATTTTTAGCTCCCATTGTGAAATTTGAGTGTTTTACCATCATATTAAATTAATTAACTTTTTCTTAAAGCTTTGAAAGTACCAATATTATATTAATGTAAACAATCATACTTTTCTTGTTGTCATTTCTATTTTTCTAAGATCCCTTGAGGTAAAATTGCCTTAATCTCCCCCTCTGATATTGTCTCCTTCACTTTCTCCTTCTTTCTATTGACTTTTGCTTCCATTGGTTAAAATAGGGAATTGAGATTTAAAAAAAAAATTATAATTAACACTTACTGAGCATTTGCTATGTGGCATGCACTATGATGAACCCTTCACATACATAGTATACTATAATTTGGTATTTCCAAAATTCTATGGCAGAGTACCCTAACTTGATATTTGAAATTTTTTTGAAACTTTGAGAGTTAACTAACTCACATAAAGTAACACAGCTAGTTAGTGTTAGAGTTGAGATTTGACCTCAGACCTAAGACAAAGAGCAATGTTTCCTACCTTCCATAAAATTTGTTACCACTTTTAATTATTTAATGATGCTTTGTGGTTTTTGCTCAAAGACAAAAAAGAAAAAAAAAAAAGACCACAAATAAAAATAAGTTTTGTGAAACATTTCATATTTTACTTATTAAAACAAAAATTAATATTATGTTTTACTTTTATGACTCTTGATGGATAATTTTCCTCTCTGAAGTTCAGGAAGTTTTCATTTTTTTCTAAAACAGCTTAAACCCTTCAAAGCTGAAGAAATAATGCAATTTCTGAATCCATTCTGTTTTCTGATTTTTCATGTAAAACATATTATATTCCAGATATACCTTCTAATTTTTTAATTAAAGAAAATCCTTTTTTCCCTAAATTGCAAAAGTATCTCAAAATACGTGTTTATTCATTGATTGTCAGTAGAGCAATCTATCCCCTGAATTGTTCAAGCTCTATAAGCTCACTTTTGACATTGAGGTAATTTTGCTTTTGTGGGTTATACACTCTAAACCAGGATTTGATGGACTCAATAAATTACATGTCAGCAAGCAACCTGCTTCTGAGTAGTAAGGAGACAATTGGTTAGCTCACAGAAGCTGTGCTAGACACAATGGTGCCCTCATGGCCATTTAGCAAACCAATTTCCTAATTAATCTTTTCTTACAGGAAATGTTTTAAATATCAGGACAATATACCACATGTTAGCTTAGATTCTCTATGGCTATCTCTTAGGAGGAAGTTGGATCTGAAGCTTTGAGGATTCTTGTGGTCAAGGGTAGCATAGTATATTCCTGCTATAGAAGTTTGGCTTATTTCTGATTATTATAGGGATAGATTAGAGTTTGGAGTATGGCCTAAAATTTATATATACCATTAGTAAAGGAGACAGTTTAGTGTAGAAGTTGAAAATGAGGGCTCTGTAGTAAAGTCAGATTCAAATCCTGGATTCATTGTGACCTTGGACAAATTACCTAATCTCTTAATTCTCCATTTTCTCACTCTAAATAGAGATAAAGACTATCTATCTTTCTGAGTTGTAGAGTCCAGAAAATGGTCTATGTTTGGTGCTTAGCATAGTGTCTGTTCTGTTTTACAAAGGTCATCTCTGACTGAATATTAAACACAACATGTGTAACCATTAATGCAGCAGATCAGCCCATAGTGCTAACAACCATGTGGCCATGTGGTCAATGCTCCATGGAGGCCAATCAGCCTTACTCTGATTCACCGCCTCAGCTTTACCCCACAAGGGCACAAGTATACCAGAATAAATCTATACCCATTACTGGAGAAAAAATCAAAATATCTGCCCCAAGGCTGGTCAGTCAGTAGGGTCACCTTCATCTACAAAACTCAATAATAATGTTAATCTATCTGCTCAAAATTGAAACGTGCACCTGCAGTTAACTGTGATGACTGAGGGAGGTCAATAAATTAGCAGAAACTTAGAAAAGAGCAAAGTTAGACCAGAAAGGAGGTTCATGGTGAATAGATTTTAAGAAATAGTTCAGTGAGGCTACTACCACGGAGCTAGTTACAAGAAAGAGTAAACATGACTGGAATAATTTGGATCTATGATGTTAATTGAGCCATATTTTCACATGTAATTCCTTACATAATTGGAGATGTGTAAATTGGTTCCCTTTCCAATAAAGAAGCACTCTTGAGTGGAAATTAAAAACAAAGCCAAAAGATAAACACACTTTACTGGTGCCTACTCTGCTCCCACCAAATGTTGTATAAATAATGAAAGGATATTAGTTTCAGATTATCAGCTTGCCAGCGGCATAGCACAGCAAAAGCAAACATCTCCCGGTAATGTGGCTTCCTTGATGATGTATGACTATGATAGAGAGGTGGTAATATGCAGAGAACCCACGAATAACAGGATTTGATTTCGTTCTGATTTCTGCCATTGGCGTATCATTTGGCATGGACAAGTGTCAGAAGTCCCTGGATGGGAAGTGGGGACGATGTCTCACTGAATTAGTCTGGTGAAAAATACACGTAATATCAGAACTTTCTCATTATTTGGGGCTTACCTCAATTTTAGAGCTCTTTACAACTACAAAAACTCATCAGGTTAACTTAAAAAACTATCATCTTGCTTGCCTGGAGAGGGAGAACAAGCACATCCATCATCATTTGGAATTTTTTTTTTTTTTAACACCAAAGATTAACACATTTTTAAGTGTTTTACACTCTGTTGGGTACTTTCACTTACAGTATCTCCCTGAAGGGCCATTAAAGTTAAGACAGCCAAGAAAATTCCCTTCCTAACTACGGAGCTTTACAGAGACCAGACTGAGTTAACAGGATAAACCGTGAAGAGTCCTTTCACTAAAAATTTCACACCCCAGCGTCCAGCATTCTCAGGATGGACTCACAGAGTTAAAACATTTTCTGCCTGAAAGAAATCTATTCAGGCCACCCACACAATTGGAACTACAATATTTCCCATTCATGGAGGCCTTTCTTGTCCCTGCTTTCCCTCCTCTGAAACACAAAAACAAAACTCACCTGAAAGCACAAAGATCAGGAGCTTCTGCCCGCCACAGAAACACCCCCAGTGCCTTCCCGAGATAGACTTTCACAAATACCAAATGTGAAAGGAACAAAAAAAATGATAAGAATTTTTCTCTCACAATTTTTTCTCTCTCTTTACTGAGTCTTGAGTCATCTTGGGCACGTGACATTACTTATTTGTGTCAATTTCGACCTCATTTCCCCAACCTTTTCCATCCATAACTCCTGGTCTCTGCTCAAATCTTACCTCCCCAAGGAAGTCTTCCCCAACCACCCTTCCCGAAACTTGCACACCTCCCTCGACATTTTTGAAGGGTTGCTGATCCCCCTGCCTCACTCTACGTTTTCTCTTCACCTTGTAAAATAGTATATAATTCCCCTATTCATGTTTGTTGTTCATGATCAATCTCTCCTCACGAGAATCTAAACTCCATGAGAGCAGGGGTCTTTGTTTAGCTCACTGAGGAACATATAAAGAAATATAAGTTGAGTGGAAGAGTAAATAAATGATTTTCTTTTGTCCTTCTTATAGGTAACTCAATACTAGCAGCATTAACTAACTCTAATTTTAAACTTTTGGTAAACAGTCAGTGAAAAATATTAACATACATGTGCTAAACACATCTTATTTTGCAGAGAGGAATGAAAGCGCATTTCAATAGAGATGTGAAAAAGCTGCTGGAGGTCTAAGCACAGAACTTACTAATAGTGTGTAACAAATTATTGGGTTTTAGAAATTCAATTTAGTTCTCAACATGTGCTGTTTCGCCACCTGCATACACACGAGTCACACCCACACCTGCTCTCTGTGCCAGCTCCACCTTTCATCCTCCTCCTCATTAGCCAACACCTAATTACATACTAATTGGCTCAGAGAGCACAAGCTTGTTATTGCACTAAAAACACTCAGCGCTCCCCCACAGACAGATTCTCATGAAAGCCAAATATAAAAGGAGTTGGCCCACTGCCTGGTTTTCATTAGTACTAAGCTAGATTCTTCTAGGTCCTGGCCACACATTAGTGTTTGTTTTCACGCTTCCTCTGCTAAGTCATTTTGAGGCGGGGGACATTTCAATACTTGGTACCAGCCAATGGGACTAACCAGATGTTAGCCTCTCACGTGGGCAGCAATTTCAGAAAGAGAGGACTTTTATAAATAGCCTTGATCATTATGTGAATGGTCCATTAGACAGAGTCACACACACGGTTCACCATGAATGTTTCTTCAGTGTGCTTACTCTTGTCCTCCTTTTGCAATCCCTGGACGTCAAAGTGTTCAAACCATAACTATTTAACATTAGATAAACTGACTTTATAAATATATCAGGCACATGAACATGTAGCTCTCTGCTGAAACTCAATTTTCTTCCAATGGAAGACATATCAAACCATTCCTACCATCACAATACAAACAAATGAACTGCAACTAATGCCATAGAAAATTAGGAGTCTGAGCAGAGACACAGTTTTGCAAGGTGATGGGGTTTTTTCAACTAGATTCTGGTATTGTAATTACCAGTGAGGACAGGTTCAGCCACCTGGAGGAGTAGATGAAAATATAGAACAGAGTGTCCAAATGAGGACCACTCGTGGTACATCGAATTGGCTGCGCACTGCTCTCCCACACTCCCCTGTTGTAGGCAAGGTGGAGGCGGCACCAGGGAGAAGACATTTGCCATGTTAGGAAACAGAATACCATAGCAGGGCAGGAATAATTAGGAACAAGGGAGAAGAAACCCCTTAAGCTACATCTGTCTAGTGAAATGAGCCACAGACTAGCTCCAATGGCATATATAAAGACCGAGAATCTAGGAGAGAGTCCATGTGCAAATTGTTGTTGCTTTGTTTTGATGGCATGATGCAGGGGCTGAAATATGGATTCCCTATTTGGATAAGGAGAGATTCTTAGAGTATCATTTAATCAAACTTCATTGCAATGCACAGATCCCTTATATAACATCTGTGTTAGATTATTATTCCTTTCTGCATAACTGTAGTGATGAAAAACGTTCTTGATTATCCAGTCCTTTTCAGGAAAAGTTTTGTTTATACATACTCATTTTAATATCACAAATGTCACAACTAACAATTGAATAACTGTACTTTACATGTAAAGATGTTTGAGATGTTCTTTTTCATTTGACCCCCATACAGTAAATTCCATGTTCTAAGTATTGTTAATATTATTATTATTATATTATTATTATATTATTATTATTAAATGGATAAGCAAATTATTAATGTACGAAGGATGGCATACAGTCTCCAACATATAGTAAGGCCTCAATAAGAATTGAATGAATAAATCTTTTTTCACCAAAGCACAGTGACAGTTTCATGTACGCTGGGAACATCTTTGGCAAAGGTATTGGCCCTGGGTTTTAGTTACAGACGATAGAATCTGCTTTAGCATGTCTAAGCTGGGATAGATTTATTAAGAGGGATAAATAGCACAGAATCATTGGGTGGCCTGAAGAAATAGACTCTAAGCTCAGTTTCCAGGAAAGCCCCAAACCACACCACACAACTGGCTGTCATGTGGGCTGCTGCCTCCACCGGGATCCAACAGTTCAGGGTCAGAAAGTTCTTGCTGTCTGCCCTGGAACCATGCTAACTCTGCCAGGATGTGCATGAGCAAATGGAATGCCCATCAGCTGTCTCTCTCCACACATAACTAAGTTTCAAATCAAAATCCTGCATGAGTGCATCTGATTGGTGGACTCATTCATATCAGGAATGTCCTCCAAGGGAACTTTAGAAGTAGACTTTTTAACTTTTCATCCTTCTCTACACATGAAGCAAGTCGGCAATTCACATAATCTGCCACAGTGGGGTGGGAGAAAAGGAAGAGTTGTGAGCTGGGACCTGAGCAACAGCTCATGAGGGCAGAGGACTTGGGCAAACTGACTTCTTCCCAGGGCATCAGCAGTATCTGAGCAATCTGAAATGAATTTCACAAATTTAAGGGATTTACAAATTGTATGAGCTATTCTGCCACCGTCTGTTTCCCTCAGCACACACATTCATCATTACCCGGTTCTGACCCCCTCTTCTGCCTTTCCCTACCTGAAAATTACTATTCATCGATGCCTTCTGCTTGGAGTCCATGGAGCAAATACATTGCCATTTCTTGCCTCTGCATCTCTATTTTTGTTGTCTCGTGCCTTAAAGACTTTGTCTTTCTGTGGGTTTTCCTGACTTGAGGTCAAGCTTGGGCATTATCTATACTCTGAAGCCTTCCTTAATTCCCAAATACTGGGTCACTTGTCTTTACCATAATATCAAGTGCATTATTTTTGTTCTTATAACATTTAATTAACATCATCAGTTTGTGTGTATGTCTCTGTCCGATTGTATTGTGATCACCTTGAAGGTCAGGTCCACATATTATTCATCCACATGTACAAATGCATTGTCTATTGGTGCTGTATTCATCAGAGGTGGATAAATCCTCTAACAAATAATACCAGCATTTCAATGGCTTTACTCAATAAACATGTATTGAATAACCATCTATGGCTCGTTCAAATTATAGTTCAATATGGGTCAGTGGAGACTCTGCTCCACTTAGTCATTCAGGGCTCCAGGCTCTTTTCATTATTCAACTCTGCCATATTCCAGGCCTATATTTTCCTCTCCCTTATCCAGGGGATAGAAAAAGAAAGGAACATGAAGAATTGTGGAAGAGGTATAATATTTTTTAGGTGGTAGACCTGGAAGAAGTGTATATGACTTCCTCCTATATCCCTTTGACTAGAATACATGATGTTCCTTTGATTGTAGATGCATCACTCTAGTCCCTACTTCTTACTTTAAATGGTGTTCTCCCCATGTGTCTTCACACCATCTACCCTCTGTCTATATGTATCTCTGTCTGTATCCAAATTTCTCTCTTCTTATAAAGACATCAGTCATTTTGGATTAGAGCTTACCCCAAAACCTCTTTTTACCTTGATTACATCTATAAAGGTCCTATTTCGAAAGAAGGTCACATTCACAGGTACTGGGGATTAGGACTACAACATATTTATTTTCTGAAACACAATTCAATCCATTACAGCATATCATCTGCTTTCTAATTTATTGCAGGTGACAGTTTTACCAATTTTTTTGCTATTTCATGAGTTGTCAATGTTCTGGCCTCCAATGTCATTTTCCTTACCTCCCACTGTGTGACTGCTAGGCCAATTTCACATATTTTAGGTTTTGTTGTGGTAGCACCCTCTTCAAGCAATCAATTTCTGCATTATCAGGATAGGCTAACTAAATGACAAATAACTCCAAAATCTCTGTGGTTAACCCAATAAAGTTTATTTCTCACTCAGATTTTGTGCAGTGTGAATGAGTGGGATGCTCTGCTCCACACAGTCATTAGGGACCCAGGATCCACACGTCATTAGTTCCGTCATCCTCTGTTCATGCTCCTCTGCTTTCAGAGGATAGAGGGAGAAGAACAGTGTGGAAAATCAGAAAGTAGTGTGTGCTACTCCCACCTATATTCTACTGGCCAGCACTGAATTACACATCCCCAACTAGCTGTGGGCAAGACTCAGAAATATAGATTAGTTGTGTTCCCAGAAGTGAAAGAGAGTTTAGTAAACATACAGTGTTATACCTATCTGAAATATGTTTTTGAATAAATCATTTTGAACAAAGGGATCTTAACAGATGTATGACAGTTCCTAACATTTGTTAATATTTGTGCCATCTCATATGAAGGCATGGGGTGCTATGTATTGTCAAGACTTCCATCTCGCCATGACACCTTGTCTATGTCTGAGTCCTACTGTAAATCTGAGAGAGGATTGACCATCTTTTCTGACACTATAGTTCAGCAAGAACTGGGGATGAAAATTTCTTATCTCCTAGCCAGTGTTCGAGGCTAGAATCCAAACAAATGAAGATGGAGATGAAGAAAAGAGATCAGTAAACCAAGGGCAGAAAGGAGTTAGGAGGATAGATTAAGTATTAGATAGAGAGCTTCAGTCTAATTCTACAAGTCCATTTATTTATGTCTATTCATCCATGAGTCATAGAGTAACTTCCAGATCCTTCTAACAATACTCTACTTCCTGCCTAAATTCTCATTGATTTTAAGTCCAAATAGAGACAAAAATGCAGATTAATAACTCTTCTCCAGCTAGGCCAGGATAGTCAACTATTTCTACTACTATGGTTGCTAGATTTTTCCCTCTAAGAGTCTCATCTTTTTTTTGTCAGTCTACCTTTTTTGTGGCCAAATTTCACATATTTATCTGTAGTTATCTTGTCTCACTAAGTCTTATTTCCAAGCCTCATATGACATGGTGTTTGCCAGAATTTCTCACATGACTTGGTATCTATACTCATCTTCCTGTCACTCTTGTAGGAATATGCTTTAATTTTCAAATTTCCTCATAAGATTTAGAACCTGGAAATAAATCCAGGTGCCTCTATGTGGCTGGATGATTGCAGAATATTACGGGAGTGTTCTTTTCCTTTGTACACAAAATCATTCTTCACTGTTTTGTTCCCACCCTTAATACACAATTTCTAAAATATCTGTGTTTGGGACTCCTAATCACATCAGTCAGCAGATTCTTGGAGATTTGAAGCCTTCCCTCAGTACTGGTATGATGGACAGTAGTAAAACACCCTTCCTATTTTTGCCCACCCAGAGCGACGGTTGCAAAATTTGTGGTATATCCCCCAACGGATATCTTCTCAGGTTCTCCTTTTATCAGCACTCAAAGTCTCTCTATTTGCTACCTTCTCAGGTTCTTGTCCTTACAAATGCATTAGTTAGGATGCAATATTTTTTTCTACTACTAAAACTGATTCTTTTGAAAAGGAAAATTTCTGTTGTTCTATTCTAAGAATGAAATATATCCTGACTAATCTCTCAATACCTATATGTTTATATTGGGGGAGGTGTTAAGATTTACAGTTTTTCACCTATATATCCCTGTTCATTGTTTTCTTTTTTCTAGAAATTATTTTTGACTTGTTACTATTTTCTGAGAATGATTGGCATTTTCTTCTATCATGTTATATCTTAAGTCTTCCATGCTGTTGTTTTAGGTTTTTTTCCTAGACATTTATCTTATCCTTTGAAAGAAACATGTGGAGTTTGAAATCCTCTTAAATAAAACCAATGAGTAAAATATTAAAACAAGTCTTCATGACATTTGTGAATTGTGCTGTATTCTTATTTTGACTGGAAAAATAAAGAAAAGCTTTCTTGCACTTGGATGGAATTCCTGTAGTTCAGGCTTTCAAGATCACACAAGTGATGCCATCTTTGCTCTGTATGTATCATCCAGACAGTAACAACTAAGACCTGGCAGTGGATTTGGTGGATCCCAGCAGACTCTCCTTCATGTCTCAGAGATGTGCCCAGGGAGTCAGAAACACTTCTTATCACGCTTCACATGACTACCACTGTGTCCAGAGAGTTACTTGTTGCTGGAACTGGAAAAAGCATTTTTCCAGCCTGCTTGTAAATGTACTTTCTGCTTTGTGAACTATGGAATACAATTTCTTTGCAAAGTCCAAAGCCATTTTCTATGAAAAGAACCTTAACTTCTTTTTTTAAAAATGTATTCATGGAGATATAATTTACATGCCATAAAATATCCATTTAAGTATACAATTCAGTGATTTTTAGTACATTCACAGAGTTATACAACCATTACCACATTCTGATTTTAGAACATTTTCATCACCCTATAAAGTCACCCTGGAAGAAGGGACTTTCTGTCTGGAAAAGATGGTATAGACCCATTACTCTCTGCTCTTCCCTAATAAATATAACTATAAACCCTGAAAATAGAACAAGGGGCCACTACAAGAGAACTCTGAAAGGTAGTAGGAGGATGACTAACTGCTTAGACACCATAGGACTAGAGGAATAACACAGCAGCAGGGTGAGCTATTCCTCCCATGTCCACCCAACTGAAGAAAGTAACCCAGACCAGGCATTTCCCATCCCTAACTTATCAACAAAAGGCAGCCCAGGAAGGCTCATTCTTCTCCCTAGGTAGAATTCCAGTCCCTCCACAACACCAGGTGAGCCCAGAACTTCTGGTAGGTGGAATCAGTTGCCCTGCCAATAATGAGAGGCCAAGAGAAGCACTCTTCTTCCCCACCTAACCTGAGAACCCTCCCTGCTGGGAGATACCGAGATGGCCTTATGACCCTGCCAAGAGAAATCCTGCCACCACAAGCAGACTAGCCCAGGAAAACTATTTGTTGCCATGGGTCTGAGACTCCTCTTCCCCACCAAGAGTCACCAAAGGACTGATGGACAAGAGGAGGCCCAGCAAAAAGGACCCTTCAATCAAAGCAGCCTGACATTGTCCCTGTGGACCTGAGACTCCTTTTTTGTGCCCAGTGACACCCGGGTTGAAGGGGGCCCTAGCAAAAGAGATACCATCATAACAAGCATCCATCCTGGCTCAAGTTCGTTACACTATAAACAAGACTTGCCTCATGCCCCCACACATTCCCTCCCCATTCTGCAATGAAAGACATCTAGCAGCCTGGCCTGGAGAAACACTTTCCATCTTCTCAGACAGCATCAGCAGAGACAAATAATAGGAACAGTGGCATCAGATAAACCAAGCAGACCAAAATAACATTACAATGGTTGTGAAAATTAAATTGTTATTGGAACTATAGTCCACGAAGTAAGCCAGGATCTGCATGCTAAACCTAAATGTAGTGAATTCCTGCTAAAATAAAACATTTAAATAGAACCTAGAGTTTACTAGCATAATAAACAAAATATTCAGAATGCAATTGAAAAACAATCATCAAAATCAAGAATCAAGGAAATCACAGCTTGAGGGAATAAAAACAAGGAATAACAGCACTTAGGTAAATCATATGCTGGAATTATCTAACAAGAATTCTAAAACAATCATAATACATATAGTTTCAACATTCACTTACAAATTTTCTTGAACAAATGAAAAATAGAAAATCTCAACAAAGAAGTAGAAAGTATAAAAACAGAAGCAAATGAAAACTATAGAACTAAAAAATACAATAACAGAAAGTTTAAAACTGACTAGATTGACTCAATAGTAGAATAGAGATAACAGAATAAAATAAATAAATTTTAAGATAGATCAATAGAATTTACTCAATCTGAACAGCAGAGGGAAAATATACTAAAACAAAAACAGAACCTCAGGTACCTATTAGCACAATGACCAAAGCTCCAACATTTGTACCATTGGAACCCTGGAAAGAGAGTTGAAAAGGAGCTTAACTAAAAGAAAACTTGAATAAATGATGGCTGAAATTTTTCCCAAATTGGTGAAAGATACAAACCCATAGATTCAAGAAGCTGAATGAACCACAAATAAGATAAATCCAAAGAAATTAGTACCAAGATACACCACAGTTAAACTTCTGAAAACTAAAGACAAAGATAAGAGAGAAATGACAGCCAGAGAGAAATGACACCTATATGGAAAGACCAATTTGAATGACACAGGGTTTATTTTTGAAATCATGGTGGCCAGAAGGAAATGGCACATTTTTCATGTGCTGAGAGAAAAGAACTGTCAACTGTGAAGTTTAAAACCAGTAAAACTATTCTTCACGAATAGAGAGGAATTGAAGATATTCTCAGACAAAGGAAAGCTAAAAGAATTTGAAGGAAGCTTGGGTCATCAGAAAGCAAGAAAAGCAACAGAGAGAACAGATGCATGAGTACATACATTAGAGTAACCTTTTCCTCATGAGCTTTCTAAACCATATTTGATGATCGAAGCAAAAATCATAGCAACATCCAATACTCAAGACAATGGTATTTAAAAGTAGAGAAGGTAAATAAATCTAAATGTACATGAGATTTCCACACTTCACTCAAAGTGGTAAAATATTGAAACCAGTAGATTGTGATTAAGTCACTGTTATAGGCTAAGTTATGTTCCCCCCAAATTCATATGTTGAAGTTTTAACCCTAGCACCTCAAAATGTAAGATAGGGTCTTTAAAGAGGTAATTAGGGTAAAGCGAGTTCATATATATGGACCATAATCCAATATAACTGGTGTCTTTATACAAAGAGGAGATTATGATTATAGACATGTGTACACACAGAGGCAAGACCATGTTAGACATAGCAGGAAGGCAACCATCTTTAAGTCAAAGAGAAAGGCCTCAGAAGAAACCTAACCTGCTGATACCTTGATCTAGACTTTTAGCCTCCAGAGCTATGAGAAAATAAATTTCTGTGGTTTAATCCACCAGTCTGTAATATATTGTTTTGGCAGCCCTAGCTAACTAATACAGTCATATATGTATTTTGTAATATTCAGAGCAACCACTAAGAAAACTATACGAGGAGATATACTCAAAACCTCCATAAATAAATAAAGTCCTTTTTCCAAAAGTTCAGTTAACATTCAGGAAGGCAAGATAAAAAAAGAAACAGAGGAACAAGAATCAGAGGAAATAAACAGAAGACAAATAATAAAATGGCAGATATAAGCACTAAATATCACTAATCTCTATAGTGCGAATGATGGAAATATATTATGAAAAGACAGATAGAGTAGATAAAATAGACTAGATAAGAAAAAAAAAACCCCAACAATATGAAGTTTAGAAGAAACTAACTTCAAATTCAACAACATAGGTAGGTTGAAAGTAAAAGATGGAAAAAGATATTTTATGCAAACAGTTTTGTGGACAAGGAAGTGTGGCTATATCAATATCAGATAAAGTAGATTTCAGAGCAAATAAAATTTTAAGAGACAAAGAGAGGTATTACATGATGATAAAAGGAACAATGCAACAGGAAGACATATGGTTTAAATGTATATGCACCAAGGAACAACATTTATGAAACAAAATTTATGAAACAAAAACTGATAGAGCTGAAAGGAGAAATAGACAAATCAACTATTTTTATGGAGGAATAGATTCTCAGCAATCCTTTATTTATTTATTTACTTGCAGAGATGGGGTCTCTGTTGCCCAGGCTAAAATGCAGTGATGCAATCATAGCTCATTGTAACCTCAAACTCTTGGGCTCAAATGATCCTCCTGCCGCAACCTCCTGAGTAGCTGGGACTACAGGTATGCATCACCATGCCCAGTTAATTTTTTTTTCTTGTAGAGATAGGGTTTCACTATGTTGCCCAAGCTGTTCTCAAACTCTGACCTCAAACAATCCTCCTGTCTTGGTCTCCCAAAGTGTTGGAATTACAGGCATGAGTCACTGCACCTTGATTTTGGGGATCCTTACTCCGCTATTATGAACATGCTTCCTGTAAATTAAATATTAAGCCAAAAAACTTTATTGAAGATGAAAGATAGCAAACATTGGTGAGGATATGGAGAAAAGAGAATGCTTGTACACTGTTGGTGGGATTCTAAGTTAGTATAGCTATTATGGAAAACAGTATGGAGGTTTTTCAATAAAATAAAAATAGAAATATACATGATCTAGAAATACCACTACTGGGGATATGTCCAAAGGCTTTGAAATCAGTATGTTGAAGAGATATCTGCACTTCCATTTTCAGGGCAGCATTATTCACGATAATCAGGATAGAGAATCAACCTAAGTGTCCATCAAAGAATGAATGGATAAAGAAAATATGGTACATATACATGATGGAATACTATTCAGCCTTAAAAAGGTTGTCATTTACAAAACATAGATGAACGTGGAGGACATTACGTTAAGCAAAATAAGCCAAACGAAAAAAGACAAATATGACATGATCTCACTTAAATGTGAAATCTAAAAAAGTCAACTCATAGAAACAGAGAGTAAAAGGATGGGTACCAGAGGATGGGGTGGGGAGATTGGAGAGATGTTGGTCAACTGACACAAAATCTTAGTTAGGTGGAATAAGTTTAAAAGATTTATTGTATATCACGGTGATTATAGTGAATAACAATAATCATATACTTGAAAGTTGCTGACAGTAAATTTTTAAGTATTCTTACCACACACAAAAAAATAAGTATGTGAGGTAATACATATGTTAAATAGCTTGATTTAGCCATTCCACAATATATACATATATCAAAACATTGTATTTTAAACAATAAGTATATAAAATTTTTATTTTTTAACTTAAAAAATAAATCACATTGAAAAAGAAAAGAAAAAAAAACTTTCAAAAGGAAGATAAGAAGCCAAAGTACACTCTTTCATGAAAAAAAAAAAACCACTTAACAAACTTGGGATAGAAGGAAACTTCCTCAACTGAATAAAGGACATCTGTAAAAAAAACACAGCTAATATCATAACTGTGAGTAATGCTTTCCCCAAAAGATCAGGAAAAAGACAAAGATGCCTGCTTCCACTCCTTGAATTCAACATTGTAATGGAGTTTCTAGACAGAGCAATTAAGCAGGAAGAAAAACGAGAAACCATCAAGTTTAGAAATGATATAGTAAAAATCATCTCTATTTGCAGATGACATGATTTTGTGTATAGAAAACCTTAAGGAATCCACTAAAAGCTGTTAGAGCTAATAAAAAAGTGCGTAAATGTTATACAACATAACATAAATCTACAGAAATCAAATCAATTGTAAAATCAGTTGTATTTCTATACTTTTGCAGCTAACAATCCAAAAACGAAATTAAGAAAAGAATTATACTTGTAATAGCATCTAAAAGAATAAAATCATTTGCATGAATTTAATAAAACAGTGTAAAATTTGTATACTGAAAACTACAAAATATCCTGGAAATCAAAGCAGATGTAAATAAATGGAAATTCATAAATGGATCCATGATATGAATCACAAGATTTATCATCATAAAGATGGCAGTATTCTTCAAATTGATCTACAGATTCAACACAATCCTTATCAAAATATCAGCTGGAATTTTTGCAGAAATTGACAAACTGATTGTAAAGTTCATACGTAAAAGCAAACCATCTTGAAAGAGATGCCAGGCCACCTTGAAAAAGAGAAAATCAAAGATGGAGGACTTAATGGCAATGATTATTATTAATAATTGCATAATATTCCACTATTTGAATGCACAATGTATTTCAAATGCATTTTAAATTATTGGATATTTAGTATGTTATTACTTTTTATATTTTTTGAATAATGTAATAACATTTTCACAAATTTTCTGCACATCTTTAATACCTTAGAATAAATTTCTAGGATTTGAATTTCTAGGAGAAAAAATATGAATTATTTATAGCTTTTGATACATATTTCCAAATTGACTTTCAGTAAAGATCTAAAAATGTAATCACCTTACCAGCATGCCTGCCCACTTTGCTGAATTTAAGAACGCACTCGATATTATAATATTGTAGTATTTCCTAAAAAGTAGCTCATTGTTATCTATTGTTTTTACTTGTTTTTATTGAGTTGAAGAGTAACATTTTCCATTACTTGTTGACTGTTTGTATTTCTTTTTTGAAAAGTTTGGTTCTATTACTTATCCATTTTTGTATTTGCAAATTCACCATGGTTAACAAAATATTGTTGTAATTAAATTATTATACTTTATACCATAAAATTTCTCCTCTGGGAATTTTCAAACAGATTCAGTTTGGGGAGTAATAGACCCTATTTCATAGTGTTCAAATGAGAAAGTAGGTAAAACATTTACAGTGTTTAGTGCAGTGCCTGGTGTATAGTAAGCCCTTAATTAATGTTAACTATTACAATTCTCATGATTGATGATAATATTAATCATCTTCCTCAAATGAGATGAAATTTCTCCAAATTGTGCCTTTTTTCATTAGTTGGGGGTGTGAATTGCCAATGACCTCACTCTCTATCTGGGTGCTTCCTGAAACCCTCAGATACTCAATGAGGAGACTCATTGTGATAGCTCCCACCAAACTCTTTAGAGACTGGGAGTCTTATATCTAATACAGCTTTCCATAAATGAGGTGGGACTTTCTCCTATTGAAGAGATAGAATATATTGAAAACAAAGCAAAACAAAGAAACAAACAAAAACTCTCCGCAGCGTGCAGCAAGTCTTGGGAAGCCTGGGGCTCTTTGATGTTTCAGTCACTTTTTTTACTGATAGAATGAATCTACAGCTCTGGGAGTGGAAAGTTCCACTTCCGCTCCTCTTTCTGCCCCCTGCTGATACTTCCACCCCTTATTCTCATAACATTCTGTCCTTTTTTCCTTCTCTCCGTTTGACTGTACAAGATGAGGGTCGTGGAGACACTGCTCTGGCAAACCTAAAGCATAGCATCTGATCAGTAGAGAAATGGCAGCCCAGGTTTTCAGGGTGAGTAGAGTCTCTAGGTCTCTAAGCCAAAAAAGACAACAAAGAATGTTTAAATTGTTTTCCTACCTGCTTTAAGATAATCATTCCACATTTTGCTGTGTTTTCATTTATATTTGAAGGGGAAGTCAGTTGTGAAAAGCTGCATCAGGGCTTGCTAACAATATGGTATTTTTAGAGACTCATGTCAATGGTTGATTTTTGTAATTTTCAAAATACTAAGATACTACTAGAGTGCTTTGCATAAAGTAGGGCTCAATAAATATTGATTGAATGAGTACATGAATGACTGAATTTCCTTCTTTCCCTTACTTTCTGTCTTGTCCCTCATCTAAAATAGTTGTCACACATTTAGATTCTTTCATTTCTTGGGAGATATTTTCCCTCGGGAATTGCTTTTTTTATTATGTCTTGGGACCTCTAACCTCTCTGATGTGCAGGGGTACATAAAGGTACTGCCGAAGTCTCTTCATGTTCTGCTCTGGAAAGGGTACCAGATTGCTTTTGTAACATGCAAAATTAATGACTGTCTGGGACATAGAGACAAATGCAGTTCGTCTGCTGTGGGTCACTGCTGCTTGTCACCGTTTACATGCCTCATAAGTTAGATTAGATTCCTTGCCCCTTTAGTGATCCGACCTTCGCAGGACAAATTGATTATGTCTCTTCGTGCTAACACTTTGCTTTTATAAACCATGAGCATGGCTCTTATCTTCTGCTATGACTATTTTATATCCCTGATTTTCAAATGAATGTGTTTGAGGACAGAAATTATGTCCTATTCATTTATCTCTTTCTAGCACTTCCTACAGAGTTGGAGCACAATAAATATTTTTAAATAAATGGCTGAGCCTTGAATACGGATATGTTCATCCATATATCCTTGCTATCTCGCCCACTGATTGACACATTATAGGTAATGAATACTTGTTGAAAAAATGAACTAATTGGACTGTTTCAAGACAACAAATGCAGTTGTAACATGGATGTAAAGAATGGGATAGTTTAAGAAGCAACACCTGCAATACTTGGTGATTGATTATATGAGGCAAGGGTTGGAAGATGAGAGATGAAGAAGAGAGAGGACACCAGGATTCTATACTTCATTAGGTATAGTGGATAGGGTTACTTGCCTCCCCAAAATATGCTTTAACTTTTCTGACCTATCTGCGTAGGCCTATACTCTTGACTCCAGATCCCCAAGTGTGGCCCCTCCACTGAATCCAAACTTCACAGAACAAATCCCTTTAGAAAAAGATTTGTTCTGTAAAATTTGGATGCAGTCAAAAGGCCCCAGAAGGCCACATGTGGCCCCAAGGCCGCAGGTTCTCCACCCCAATCACCTGACCTAAGCCACTTCAAACAATATTCCTTTCAGGGGACCTGCAAAAAAAAAAAGTTTTTGGTCTTTTTTTCTTCACTTAAAATGGAAAAATAATAAATCAGAGGCTGCTATAGCTCTTCCATTACCACAAGGGATGAACCTGGCTCTACTGGAAGCCATCAAGTGGCAGAATTGAGATAAAGCAAGTATGGATGATACTTTGTGTAACCTGAATCCAGCCAAGCCTGAAGAAAATCCTTTACCTTGGGTCATTAAAATGATGGCACCTGGAGTGAATAAATGAGCTCTTTTACTGGAGCTATTTTGAGTTTGTAATTCTTCCAAAAAAGCTATTTTTGAGTTTGTAGTATCCCCAGATTTTGCTTGAGGATATCAGAACTTTCTGAATTTTTATTTACTGATTTAGAGTTGTTCATTCTACTAGATTTCAAGTTAAAGGGTCCACTCAGTATATAGGCTTCTCTTTTTAAAAAATAAAACTCAGCAAAGATATTCAGTTCAGATGGTTTTTCAGCCAGTTCAACTTTTCAGAAGGTCTTATTGTACAGCAGTCAAAAACATGCGTTTAAAACTTCAGGCAGGGCTGGGTGCGGTGGCTCACGCCTGTAATCCTAGCACTCTGGGAGGCCAAGGCGGGTGGATCCCTCAAGGTCAGGAGTTCGAGACCAACCTGAGCAAGAGCGAGACCCCGTCTCTACTGAAAAATAGAAAGAAATGATCTGGACAACTAAAAATATATATATATATAGAAAAAATTAGCCAGGCATGGTGGCACATGCCTGTAGTCCCAGCTACTCGGGAGGCTCAGGCAGAAGGATTGCTTGAGCCCAGGAGTTTGAGGTTGCTGTGAGCTAGGCTGACGCCACAGCACTCTAGCCCAGGAAACAAAGCGAGACTCTGTCTCAAAAACAAAACAAAACAAAACAAAACAAAACAAACAAAAAAAAACCAACAAAAAACTTCGGGCAGACCTGACTTTGCCAAGTACAATCTGCATGATTTGCTCATGTTTCTCATTTCTCGAAGCCTCAGTTCTATCATCTGAATGAATGAGAATAAAAATATCTACTTCATTGCTGTGACAGTCAAATGAGATCATGTTGTGAAACACGGTATCTAGCATTCAGTAAGTGCTCGGTAATTTGATGGAGAAGTAAAAGAAAAAGAAGTAGTGCAAGAAGCAGAAGAAGGAGAGGAAGAGGAATAAGGAAAGAAAGTCAGAGAAAGAAAGAGGAGGAGAAAAAGGAAATAAAAAGAAGTAGGCTTTATGCACTCTATCAAGTGGATCATAATTTTGATCATGAATAAAGAATCTGCAACACTGAACGTGAACCTCTTTGCCCTGCAAGCCCAGAACCGCAGGATATTGTTGGTCTCACTGGTAAAGCAGAACATCATGTGGCGGTAATAGGTAAATTATTCTCTTGCTTTCACAAGGGGAATCTCAACTCTGAGTAAGTCTTACCCCAAAGTTTTAGTCCTTTTCTGTTTTATCAAGCCTTTTACATTTTTTAAAAGGAAAAATTTCTGTACATTTAAAAGTTTATGGGAGATTCGTCTATATTGTTTTGCTGGTTTGACTTTCCAGAATAGCTACCAGGAGCACAAAATATTTGATTGATTAGTATAAAGTGATTATATCATGCCTGCTTGTTGATTTTTAAAATGCACATGGTTTTTCCAATTAAGAACTCAAGACTGTGCTGAACTGGGGTACTTTGGACCTGTGGCATCGGAGCTCATCTTGCATAAAAGTTATGAGTTTATTGTCTGATTTATCTGATTTATTCACACCTATAGACCAGCAGTATTTTATTTTGAAATATTTCAAATTTATGATAAGGCACAGAAACTGGTATAATAGATACCATGTCCCAGCACCCAGATTTAATAGACGCTAATATTTTACCACATTTGCTTCAGACTGTGCCAGCAAAAAAAGAAAACATTAGAGATGCAGCCAAAGCCTCATCTATCCATCCATTCCCTGCCCTCCACAGGTAGCTACTATACAAGTGTTAGTATAATATGTAATATTTCCATGCTTGGCTTTGTACGTTTTCTGTTTATGCATGTATTCATTAATACATACTACTTTTTATGTTCTTACACATTTTCATAAATAATATCTTATAGGATACAGTCTTTTTGAATTTGATTTTACCACTCCTCATTTCTTTTTTGACATAATTTATTTATTTGTTTGAGACAAGTTCTTGCTCTGTCACCCAGACTAATGTGCAGTGGTGTCATCATAGCTCACTGCAACCACAGGGTGCTCAGCTAAAGCCATCTTTCTGCCTTAGCCTTCCAAGTAGCTGGGACTACAGGCACATGTCACCATGCTTGGCAAATTTTTTGATTTTTGGAGAGATTGGGTCTCACTCTTGCTTAGGCTAGTCTTGAACTCCTGGGCTCAAGTGATCTTTCTGCCTTGGCCTCGCAAAGTGCTAGATTACAGCTGTGAGCCACCGTGCCCTGCCAAGATAATTTCTTCTTGATGATACGTGTAGATCTGGCTAATTTATTATAATTGCTTTATGGTATTTATTATATGAATAAACTACAGTGTATTTATCTATTTCCTACTGATGGACAGTTAGGTTGTTTCCACTTTTTCCTGTAACAATAGTGTAATTAATATCTTTCTACAATTCTTAAAATTCTTTTTGCTTTCTGGTTGTCTAGATACCTAAGCATAGATTTTTGGGGGGACCATTAATATTAACGTCTTCAGCTTTTCAATGTATTGCTAAATTGCAGTCCAAAGTAGTTGTATCAGTATATAGTCACATAAACCATGATAGATTCTACTTTTTCATACTTTAGCTAATACTTGTTGTTATATGACTTGCCATTTTGTCAACCTGATGGGGAGGAGATAATACCTTAATTATGCCTTGATTTATCATTTCTGCTTCCATTCTTTGGGGACAAAAGGAGTCGCATGGTCATGCTACATATACAAAGGGGCTGGGAAATGAAGTAGTGGCCTGGACAGCCACCACACAATGAAGACTCCACATTTATGAAAGGAGCACACATTTTTGGTGGTCAGCTGGTTATCTCAGCCATGGCCTAATCATTTATTTATGTATTTTTATTTTAGTTTAGTTTTTTCAAAAGAACTTATAACATTTTTATTTTTAGAATTAAATTCCAATAACACATTTAGTACTGTCTTCTATTCTTGTGAGGAAAAATTAGGAGATTAGTTAACTGGCGTTTGCATGTAGTCAGGGTCAATTATATAAAAATAATCGATTGCTGCAAATGCCACCTCTCAATGTCAAATGATCTGTCTAGAGGTTTTTGACCTGAAATGAGAAAAGAAAGTTTTTTTGGTTAATGTTTTCTTGTTTTCAAAATGTCAACCCCTTTTCATTCCTGTGTTACTTTTTACAGATAGCAAACAAATAGGCTTTTCTAGGAGGAAATGTAAGAATTTTAGTATCAGATGTCCCTAGTCAATTTTATTGGGGGGTTCAAAGCTTGGTATTTTTTTAAAATACTTCCACTAATTAAGTTTTCATTACCAATTTTTGAAAGACATAGGTGAATTCTTTTTTTCTGATTGGAAATTTGTCGATTTCTCTTTGTAACTCTATCTTCTTTTTATAAATTTCAGAATATTATGGGGTACAAACGCTTTGGTTACATATATTGCCTTTGCACTACCCAAGTCAGAGCTACAAGCATGCCCATCCCCCAGACATCACACCACACTCATTAGGTGTGAGTTTACCCACCCCTGCTCTCCTGCCCACCTGCCCACCACCCAACGAATGTTACTTTCATACATGCACTTAAGTTTTGATCAATTAGTACCACTTTATGGTGAGTACATGTGGTGCTTGTTTTCCATTCTTGTGATACTTCACTTAGAAGAATGGGCTCTAGCTGCATCCAGGATAACATAAGAGGTAGTTCACCACTTTTTATGGCTGAGTAGTATTCCGTGGTATACATACACCACATTTGCTTAATCCACTCATGTACTGATAGGCACTTGGGTTGTTTCCACATCTTTACAGTTTTGAATTGTGCTGCTGTAAACATTTGAGTACAGATGTCTTCTTTAATAGAATGTCTTTTTTTCCTTTGTGTAAATACCCAATAGTGGAATTGTTGGATCAAAGGGTAGTTCTACTTTTAGCTCTTTGAGGTATCTCTATACTATTAATACTTTCCATAGAGGTTGTACTAGTTTCTAGCTTTATGTACATTTTGATGTTAAGACCCTACAAGTTCGAGGTTATTTTGTTTTCCTTATGAATTGTTTATTTTCGTATCACATAATGGTTTTCTTTATCCTTTTCATTTGTTATATCACTTTCTATTCATTTACTTTCAAGTTTTCTTTTTCGTTCTAGATGCATTTCTTATAAACAGCCTATGGCTGGCTTTATTTTTTTAAATTTAAGTAGCTGTTTCTTTTAACTGCTGTTTTTAGTCTGTTTATGTCTGTAGTGTTTATTCAGACATTTAGATTTATTTTATCATATTCGTCTGCTTTTAAAATTTCCATTAGTTTAGTTTTTCTTTTTTTCATTCATTCTTAACCTTCTATTGAATAGAACAAGTTTTTATTGCTCTTTTTTGGCCATCTGTTAGTTTAGAAGTTACATTATCTATATCTATTTTCTTTTTTACTGCCTATCTTTAAATACTTAGCATGAATATTTGACTTAATGGGGTCTGAAATTAATCAAAACCTCCATCCTTTTCCAAAATAGAAGACTTGCATTCTTTAACTGTGACCACCAACCCCCTCCACAGTCGAAATTATTTTTATTTTTATTTGATCTTATTTATAAATACTCCACCATGTTAGTAACTCTTTTTTCTTTATTCAGTCAATTATTATTCATATTGACCCATATATGTACTGTGTTGTTATTATTTTCAACATTCTCTTACATCCCTTTCCCTCCTTCTGAATTCAGCTGCCTTCTTCCTGAAGTACATCCTTCAGTAGTTCTGTTAGTGGTAAATCCTCTCTGTGTGTTTATTTGAAAAATGCCTCTATTTCCTTCTCACTTTTGAATGATGGTTTAGCTAGGTTGAGTATCCTAAGTCAAAATTTATTCACCCTTAATACCAGGAAGGTGTTATTATATTGTCTTTATGGCTTCTTTTATTGCTGGGGAAAAGTTTGCTCCAGTTATATTATTAATTCCTTCTGTGTGAATGCTTTTAAAATCCAGCCCCCAACTTTTTTGGTGTTCTAAAGTTTCATTGTGGAATCATGTGATTTGGATTTTTTAAAAATTTATCTTGCTTGAAGCTGTTTATGCTTTTCTGATTTTTTAAAATTCATCATTGATAATTGCTCATGTATTTTGTTAATTTTGACTGTTACCTCATGTTCACTGTGATTTGTTCTTTATTTGAGGAAATCCTTATGTTTTGAATTATTTAAGTGTTCCTCTTCAGTGGTTTTGTTTTCTTCTGCCAGTCACCTCATAATCTTTTGCTAGTTTTTTTGCTCGGGAACTCTAGAATTACATGAATAATATAAAATAAGGCTCCAAACCCATAAAACTCCTAGGTCTGAGCATCAATTTTCCATGACTTCCTCCCACCCCCAAGTGCCTAGATAGGAATGAGATTACTGGTCATTTTCCTGAGTTAGTGAGTTATTGGAGCCCCTGCTTACACAAGTTCTGGGCTTCAGCTTTCAGCCTCATGTAGGCCTAAGTGTCATCACTCTCTATCTTCCAGAGTTGAAGCAACATCAGATCACTCACTTATTTTAACTTTTTCTCTTATCTCTATTTCTGACAACTATAGATTTTCATTAACTATCTGAAAAACTCAGCTATGGGTTAAAATTTATTTTATCTGTTATTTATAGTTTTAGGTATTAGTAGTATTTCCATCATTATTTAAGGATTATATTATCAGAGCTCCAAGTCCTTAGTTATTCTTTAGACTAATTCTCAAAATCTAGAAAGATTGAGAGGCCCACTGTGCTCTAGAGATGGACCAGGATATCTTCCGCCACTCACTAGAGCCTACTGGCTTGATGTTAGTAGTTTGGAGCAGGTGGAATCCTGCCTCCAAAGTTTGCATCTACAATACAGACCAGAGTTTCATAAAACTATGGGCCCTGCATCACTCTGTCTGAGAGTTACCAGCAGGCTTGTTTAAATGCAGATTTCTAGTCTGAAACCCAGATCTGCTAACTAAAAAGTTTTGCAGGTGGAGCCTGGGCACTTTAAAACATTTTCCAGGCCGTTTCTGTAAAGCCAAAATTTGATAAATATTGGCTTTCAAGTGTCATTCCATTGGATCAACATTCCTCTAACTGCTGGAAAATACATCTTTTTATTTTCTTGTGTGCTCCCAGGGCATTTAATATAATACCTTACACATTTTATGTGACTGACAATTTTTTTTAATAATCGGATGGATAAATCAGGGCTGAAATCACATTAGAATCAAAGGAACTTGAAGCCTGCTACATGTTATATAATCCAAGGTTCCAGCACCCCAGCAATGGGCTGAGCCCTAATCAAGATATAAATTAGGAAAGTGAGGTATTTGCTTATTTATCCATACTTTATCATCAATAAAGTATGTATATCATACATACTGATGTATCATATCATCAAGGAATAATTTCTGGTGTTTAATTGCACAGTAGAGTGACTATGTTTAACAATGTTGTATTGTATTTTTCCAAATAGTTAGAAGGGAATATTTTGAATGTTCACACCACAAGTATATATATAATATTTATTAAATCAATGTCATCAACTCATGATGAGCTACTAAGTGACAGGTAAATCATACCTGCCATAAGACCCAGTTTCTTTTCTAAAGGAACTCACCCTGGTAGCATGTGGAATGAACTACATATTAAAGTACTTAATCTGCCATTCCTAAGTTATAGCAGAAATTAATACAATGGCAGTGGAATAAAACTGTTGGTGTGGTAAGTTACAAAGCTCTCCCTGTGTCCTTACCAAAAGTCAAGAGCATTAATGAGAACTTAGGAGTATAATAATCTCAAGGGAATCTGGGATTGTGCCTTTTAATTACCTAAACATTGAAATCAAGACTTTAAAGTTAATGTCTAATGTCATTGACAGGCAGGATGAAGGGAGGGAAAACCAATTTGATGTGGTCACTGTCCTTGGCAGACAGGTTGCTACTTCGGGCACTATCTTTATTTCTCTGATTGGTTTTCTCCAGCTGAGTCAGGGAGATGATTGGAATTAAGGTGACAAGTTCATGTATCTTTATGTTGAAGGCAAGCATGTAATCATCTAGTCAGATAGGAATAAGCAAAACTCCCATGGCGGAAGGTAGAATGTGACAGAGAGTCTATGAGATTATGCACTAGGAAAGGCGAGTTCTAGCAAATGCCAAACATAATCCTTATCCTATGCTAGGCACTCTCTTCTTAGCACTTATGTATATCAATTTATTTAATTCCTGTAACAACCCCATGAATTAAGAGCTAACATTATCTGAGAAAATTGAGGCATATAGAGGTTAAATAATATGCTCAAGCTACACTTCACCTAGTGTCACTGTTAAGATTCAAACCCTGGCTCTTGGCTCCAGAGTTTATACTTGTTGTGGAGAGAAAGCATTCTTAAACAGGATATAATAAGCACCAACTATACAGGAAAATGTTATATGTTGAACCAGATTAAAATTAGAAACTTTATTCTTCAAAAGATAGGACCAAAAAGTGAAAAAGGTCATATTCAAAAGTATAAAGAACTCTTACAAATCAATAAGAAAAGGCAGATAACGTAATAGAACCATGGGCAAAAGTGTCTGATTAGGAACTCCACAAGAGGATATCTAAATAGCCAAGAAACACATTAAAAAGTGCTGAATGTCTTTAAGCATGGAGAAAATTCAAATAAAAATTATAATGAGAAACCCCTAAACACCTACCAGTAGGGCTAAAGTTAAAAAGACTGACAGGATCAAGTATGGGCAAAGATATTAAGCAAGTAGAAATATTATATATATATATATATATATATATATATATATATATATATCCTATTGCATTTCATCCAGTGTATTATCTCTTATTTTTCCCTTAATTTATGGGAGAACTGTGAAGGGTGATATATTTTAGAAATTTGGTTCAATTGTGGTGGATTGAAACAATAAAGGCCCTCCGGAGCAAAGTAAAAACTTCTATTGCAAGACATCCTCCGGGATATAAGCCAGCCAACCCATCAGGTTCAAGTAACACAACAGCTCATTCCTAGTGTTGACTATACTAGTAGGTGAATCTAACTTCAATTTTCTAGAGGTATTTTCCCCCAATAGGCCCAAAATTCAGTCTTTCTGAGGTCTATTTTGAGAATAGGATGCATTTATATTTGTTATTCTGGAAACTTAAGTTTAAATATGCTATATCTGAGAGAAGGGAAACTGTTCATGTCATAACGATCTTTAATCTTAGAAAATAGAAAATTAACCCCATGTAGTCATCTCAACTGATTTTTCTTTTGTTATTGGCAATATGGTATAGTTCAGTGGTTCTTAACCCTGGCACCCATTAGTCACCTGGGGTACTCTGTAAATGTACACATGGCCAGGCCTCTCTCTCAGAGTTGAGATTTAGGAGGTGTGCAGTGTGGATGAAACATCTCCATTTAAAAAGCATCCCGAGAAGCCCTAATGTCCATCCCTGGTTGGAACACCCTGGTTTGTAGAAGATCTAGGAGCTGACTTTACAGAGTTCAGACTTCAAAAATTTAAAATTAAATAATATTAATAATAATATAAATTAAATAAAAAAATAAAGAGTCCAATCTTCTCATCATGGATCTCTTTCTAAATCTCTAGGTAGCTTAGCTAAGTGACATAACCTACTTAAGTCTCATAGCCTCAGCCTAGCCTTCTGAATCTCTGTTTCCCCATCTGCCCCGTTTGTCGTATAAGGTTAAAGAAGCACAGCTGTATAAAAGATGGGAATGCACTTCCATAGACTCATGAATAAGGTGCTTCCATAGAACATTCTCTCTCCAATCGTCTTTACTCCCTGCCTGAAAGCTTTTTATCAGTCTCCCGAAAAGTAGGGAATTGCCCCTTAGCTTTGGCTGTCCTAGAAAGTGTTCAGCAAATGAGGAATACAGTGCATTAGAAATGATAAGAAAGAAGAATTTCTCTGAGTTGAGTTTTGGGGCTCCATCCCCAGGTGTATCCTGTTCATACACTTTTGCCCAGCATTGCACTCAAATGCTTTGTCCTCATACCACAGGGATTTTTGGATGCCCCCAAAGACTGTGCCTGAGGGTCATTCCTAATTTCAGAAACAATTGGTCAGAGTGATATGTGACTCAGCACAAATTAAATGAAAGATTAAATAAATAACTATGTCACTGGAAGAAATGAAGGAATTCTCTTACCAAGTATCAATTGTAAATATCCTCACATGCTGTGGCTAAGATCACAGGCATTTACCTTTCATGCTATGCTCAATAAAATAGACAGAGGTCAGGCCTGGAAGGAACAGAGGTAGAGGCCCTCAGGAGCCCCAGTCTCTGAGGTCGTGACGGGACAAGGTCGTGGATTCCACAGGGGCCTGGAGGTGGACAGGGTGAACCTCAGTGACCACATTAGCAAAGTCAGTCTGAATTATACAAAGCTAAGCACATGCAGAGGATTGGGATAGGATTAGGGAAAAAAAGATACATGGCTTGGATGTCTGTGCCCTCATCCAAATGAGAAATAAATTATTGAGCAGAGTGCAGGACCACACACTATGTGACACATTGTGGCTTACAGCATCTATTTGCGTTTGATTCATGTTTAATCATTTCTGCATCACCTTCTGCGTCAACCCAGGATAGATCTTCAGCCTGTTTTTATATCCTGGACTCTTTTGCTTCCATTATGAATTCAATTTCCCTAACCTTGCTTCATAACCCAATCCATCCACTGCTTTTATTGTTCTTGTTTTCTATGACCTCCTCACAGTGCAAATCCTTGATTGAATGCCTTTGGAAGAAGCCAGCATTGCAGACAAATACTTGCCAGTCTCCAGCAGTAAGAATAAGTTATTTAGCATGGTGCCTCTGAATAGCCAACATGAAATGAAGGGCAGGGCTACTAAAAAAAACCTATTTTAACTTTTTAAATTATATTAAATTGGTGCCGATTCTCAAACCTTTTAGCTCCCTGTTTTGTGTTGACTAGGAAATTTCCAAAAGCAGGAAGAACATCAGGGGAAATGAGAAGAAAATATGTGCCCAATCTGGAAAATATATACTGGCTGTAGGACAGATATTACCACTGAGGCCTAAAACAACATCTAACATTTCTTAAATCCAAAGCAATGGGTTGGGGTTTTTCCTGCTACACCTACATTTCTTGCTTCCTTTGCAATCATTTCTGGTGTTCTCTTCTACCTCTGATCTCCAATTTTGCACCCATTCCCAACTTTCCAGAAGACATTTCAAAGTGAAAAATGGGTCTTATTCATAATTATACTGGAGCCAAGTGTAAACCAATACTATCTTGGAACAATCAGGATGATGTTCATTATATTGCATGTGTGAAGATCTAAGGCCTCATAAATCTAGCAGACCTGCCCCAAACCACAAAGCTGGCACCACAAAATAATTGGTCTCTTATACCCTCAAGATGTTCTCAGGTTCTGTCTTGACCAGGACTTATCTTGTGTTTGCTTTGTAATTTATTTCCGATACCAGCTCTAGCCTCTTGGATAGGTTTCCTGTGTATAGGCTTGCCATGATCCTTGTCCTTGTGCTTGAAGCAGCTTCCATGGAGGTTAGCCCTGGCTGCCATCCTTAATAACTAGCACTCTTGCAAATCACCTATTGCCTCAGGATAAATTGTCCAGTCCAGCTGGCTCAGCTCCACCTCACTATTCCTTACATTTCAGGCAAAGGATATTCCACAATATCCACATGTTTTCTCCTTCATTCATTACATGTAAAAATCATAACAATAATACCCTACCTGTGGATGATAAGGATTTTCATAGATGTAATTTCATTTGCTACTCAGAGCAAACTTGTGAAACAGATGTATTGAATCCATTTTACAGATGAAAAGCTGAAGCTCTAGGAAAAGTACCACTGATAACAACACCATCCTCTCATGTAATCCACGTATGCCCAATAGAGTGCCATAAATTTATCTAAAGATTTCCAATTTGGGATTTTTTTTATAAAGCTGGCTGAGTTAAGCACTCAACCAATTTATTGAATTTGCATTCTCATGCTTGTCTTTACAGGCCTAACTTTTATATAGTTATTAGAAATGGGCTGCTTCTTATAGCCTAAACCTTCCTACCTAGACCACTCAAATTTCACCTTGGGTTTTGTCCCAAACTCTAATATGGGACCAGGGAGATATGAAGCATCCCATCTCACCCATCCTGCAGCCATCACCACATGGACCTTGCTATATGAGCTCCCGGAGCTGAGTCCCTGCTTCATGACCCCAAGTTCCACTCACTGTGATGCTTCCATGCTTGGACCTCAGGATTCTTAAGACAACACCTCTGATATCTGATTCTAGATCTCCCAGACACTATGTGTCTTGATCCCACCAATTACTGCCAAAGACCAAGCCACTCTGGCCTAGTGGACACTCTGGCTTTGAGTTCAGTTTGGACTTTTACACAGTGACACTGGCATCTTGCTGCCCCCTTTCCCCATAAGCTGACTTTCTTCTTTTGAGTCTACATTCCAACTCATATTTCTCCATAGACATCCCTCAAATTGAAGGACTCTCCTTTGCTATACTATTCTGGTACACAACTACTTTTCTCAAAGTTTCCTAGTTTGCTTAAATTCCCTGGTTCTGCCTTCCCCAAACTAACCCATATCACCTCAGGTCTGGTTCTGACATTTCTGTCTTTGTCAATAACTCTAAGCTTTCCCTTGTTAAGGGAAACTTGCCATACTCAGCTAGATTTAGCCAAAAGGACTATGAAATTCCAGTGGTTAGTTCTAGTGTGAAAGGGGAAGAAGCCAGAAACACATGGAATCAGGCTTGGGAAAACTGACCTTGCTTTGAGCAGATGCTATGCTGTGCAGAGAACATGTCCAAGATATTAATAATATAGTGATCTTACTCCTAACCTGAGCCTGTGGCTGTGTCAATATCCAAAAGGTTTCCACTATGGGCCAAGAAGTTTCCAGGCCCCAGTGATACATTAGATCAAGTAATACTAGGCTACAACAGTCAATATCTTCAATGCTGGACCCCAGTAAGAAACTGGGTATTCAGAGGGACAGATCATAGGAATTAGCCAACATGATGGAGATGACCAAGGAAATATTGTGAGCAGAGAGGATGCCAGGCCTCTAGCAACAAAATTAACACAAAGCCACACCACATGGTGGATGAAACTCCCACTATACTTCCTCATCAATCAGAGTTGGTCAGTACCAGGCAGGATAGATAAAGAAGGAGGCGTGTTATAAATAAAAGGAAGCACAGCTTAAACTATTAATTCTTTCTTCCCTAATGTATTACCTAAAGGTTTATGAATTTCCAATGTAAATTATTAATTAAAGATAATCAGTCTTAACTAGTATTCAGAAAAATGTAAATAATTATATAATTTTCTCTCATCGGATTGACAAAATTAAAAAGAGTATTAAAATTTAAAAGATAATATTCAGAATTGAACTAAGTATAGGCAAATTTCACATTCTCTTCATGGTAATATAAAGGGCTATGACATTTTTGGAAGACAGATTGCAGATTTTGTGATTAGTGAAAATTTATATACAAATATATGTATGTCACACACCAGTTTTACTCTGGGGAAGGAGATGGAGAATAAGATTGGAGAAGAGAAGGGAAGGGAAGGGAAGGGAAGGGAAGGGAAAGGAAGGGAAGGGAAGGGAAGAACAAATGTCCATTTTGTATATTAATAGTTCTATATCATTGAATGTTTTATAATAAGAATATATTCATGTATTGCTTACATATATATTTTTAAAAGTTTTATTTAGAACTGGCTACAGAAATAAAAAACACACCCTAGTCTTTAAAACCAAATGTATTCTTTAGAGTTCATTTTCATGTCAAATAAGGACACATTCCCCCTAGATGTATAGCTTAGATTCCAAATCATCAAAATGTAGTCTCATTTTTAAGAAGTCAACACATGACATGGCTTGCTTACAATCTGTCTGCTGCTACAAAAACTTAGTAAACGTTTTCCTCTTTCTTTTTTAATGAACATAAATTCAATTTCTCTGTTGAGTCCCAGAGACTCCTTGGTTATTTCCACTGCATATGTCTCACTAAATCATACTTTAGTTAATTAAATTTTCTTTGCAGCTGCTACAATTCTTTTGAGCCATTAGGTTTAAGGGGAACTATTAAATATATAATTTTATGATGTCAAATTCAAGAAGAAAGTGGGAGATATTGGACTTGGGCAAGATAGGGAACTATTTCTAAGCAAATTAAGAGCCATTGTCTACCAATTATTCTTCCTTTTAATAAGCAAATTAAGAAAACTCTGCTGTCTATCCATTATACTTTACTTGGCAAAACTCCAAACTAGGCTCAATCTTAATGTTTTCCTGCTTTTTGCCTAAATCTGCATTGCTAAGTCCTGAGAGACAAGTGCCACTAAAAGTACAGTCAGCAACCCCAATTGGACCCTCGAAGCTCAGTTTTCCTTTATTCCCTCAAAATTTCATTCTCCTCAAATCCAGACCTCTATGTACTGCCTTGACTTCTATTTCACTGAGAAATTAGATGCTGGCCCAATGGACATCTCTCAGTTTCTCCCAGGGGAACCTAGAAAACTACCCTCTCTCCTTCATTCTGTATGGTAAGAGATGCTCCTCTTCCCATCTAAGATTATTAGACTCCGCTTCGACCTTGGCTCTAAACTCTACAACACTCACAGAGACATCACTCTATTAGTAAATTCCTCTTTCTTGCTACTTCTACTTGTCTCTTTCGACTGGTTCCTTTCCATCGGTATTTAAATATGTGTAAGTCTTTCTCTTCTTGAACAAATGAAACCCTCTCAAACCCATATCTGCCTTTAGCTTCCATGTTCCTTTCTTTTATAGTCACACTTTTGAAAAAAACAAAAACATTGTCCCTTTTTTATCATGAAACTATTTTTAACTTATTAATGTCAAATATTTACTCATAGTATTTCATACTTCTCTTTCTCCCATTCAAGCTGGTGGTAGTTGCCTCTTTGGTCATTTTCTCAAGAGGATGATTGACTAGAGAGAAATTAGAATGTGCCATTGAGTATTGCCCTTAATTCCTTTGTGAAAAAAGATATTTATACTACAGACAAAGTTAATGAGAAAGGAGACAGAAGAATTATCATGCTTGCCCTGTCATTTCCCCTCCCTGTGGAAAGATGCATCTGGGTTGAGGGGAGGAGTGAAGAAGGGTAAGTAATGAAGGTGAAATCCCACAAAAGTAACAGTTGCCCAGTGAGGTCTGGAGACCAAGAGGGCAAAGGCAAAATGCACCTTGTTCTTTTTGCAGAGCTTTGAGAGAGGTCCAAGAAAGAAAATGTATTTCTTGTGTATCTAGCCAGTGAGACCACTGATGCACATGTCCAAATTGTGGCATAGAAGTCACGTGGTAGCCTCAGGACTTAAAAGACCCACAGGCTCAAACGGAGGATATCTAAGAGGCATCCATCCTGTATGTATCAGTGATTGAGCACCACCCTCTCTCAACATCCCCAAGTGCCAAACCTCCCCAGAAACTTGACTAGATCTTGAAGATGGGAGGAGCCTCCAAGAAAGCTGAGATGAAGTTTGTGCCTCTCTAACAGAAGGTGGAATTGAAATAGCATTGTTAATATCTAGACTGAAATTATGTCAAGGTAAACAACAATGTTCATTCTCGGTCAATTCAGTTGATAAGTTTTGGACATAATCTTATCTGAGTTCTCTGTTACAGGTGACTCAGTTGACACTCCTTCCTTTAAACTTTCTCTTTTCCTGTAGTTCATGACACTGAAAAATTGTTATATTTCTATTAAATTTTGGCTCTTCCTTAGTCTCTTGTATGGAGTCTTCTCCTCATTTTTTAATTGATACTACCTATTCATTCATTTAACAAATATTTGTTCAGTGTCCACCATGTACCTGGCACTGTTCTGGGAACTGGGCATACAAAAATGAACAAGGCAGATTTGACCCCATCTCCTATAGAGTTCACAGTCTAGTGTAGTTGAGAAACTGAGTCTAGACAAAGACCTGGTGAGTAGGACCCAACACGAACCCAGGACAGGTTTGGATCACACACTCCCAGCCCATTCCATGTGATTTCATAAAAATATATTAATTCAACAGCTTGCTCTATAGTAATGATTCACACATCTGTAAAAGAAGCCAGGTATCTGCCTAGAGCTTTAGACACCTTTTGTCCATCTGCTTCCTGAATCTCTCTTCTTGATTATCCTTTAGCACCTCAAATTTAGGATGTCAAAAACAAGCCCGTTTTGCTTATTTTCTGAATGGCATCTTATTACCAGGCTAAACACTTGGCTCTTGTTATTTTTTTCTATCCTTTGCCCTCATCCTGCCAGTTCCTAAGTTCTATTGCAATATATCCTAACTCTCTTTTGAATTTACACACTATTAACTATTGCCTGGATTACTGAAAAAGACACCTAACTGGTCTAATTTTGTCCCACACAAACCATTCTTCACAGAGAGTCATCATCTTTTTAAAAAGCAGCTTTTATCAGGACTCTCCCTGCTTAAAACTCCTGGTGATTCCTCAATATTCTTGAGGAAAAGCCTCCCCATTCATAAAGCCTATAAGTTCCTACCTGCTCTTATACACACAAACCTTCCCATTCTCATTTCCTACCACCCCACCTTTGCCCTCTCCTGCCATCCTGTACCACACAACACACTTTGGTCATCTAATTTTTTTCAAATTTTTAGTCCACCATGATAGATACCAACTCTCTTGCATCCAGTTCTTTGCATACATTGCCTTTTCTCCCAGGAAATTTACACTGTTGCCACTTCCTTCCTACTTTCACTTGTAAAACTCCTAATCATCCTTCAAAACTTGGTTGGGACTTTACTTCTTCCCTTGGTAGAGGTCATATCTCTCCAACATGCTACCATAATATGTGCCGCTTTTGCTGTAACATCACTTAATCACATTGTATTATAATATTTACTTATTTGTAATCCTCTATTCCCAACAGTAAGTTCTTCTTTTTTT
>RJWJ010010026.1:0-48175 GCA_004363605.1 Indri indri | reverse complement strand
GATAAGGAGGGTAGATGGAAAACATCTTGGTTTTAGCCTCCCCAGGATGCTAGTTGGTTGACACGGAGTCCCCAGTCTATATGAACTCTGATGTGGTTGGGAAAAATCTCCTATACCGAGGCTCCGGTGTGTGCTAGCCGTCAGGGGAAATGTAATAGCATTGGGGGCGGTCTCGGTCTTCTTGTGTTACCTTGCTTCCCCATGCAGCACATTCAAAACCTCCTAATTCCTTTTTCCCTTTGAACTCTGGGCTAGAGAGTTCCGCATTCACAGGTGACTTGGTCTAGTGAAAGCTCCTCCACAGCCCCTCGTGAGTTCTTTGCCACAGTCACAGTCGTTGGTGCACCAACCTGTCCTATGATATTGCTTGCACTTAGGGACCCTGCCTCCTGGGAAGGACCCCCATCCCCACTCCATTAAGGGTTTCAGCTGGAAGACCAGCCTCCACGGATTCTCAAATGGAAGACCTTTTTGATGTTTCTAAAGCCAGAGCCCCTGGGTTGCCATATTGGGACCAATAATTCTTTCGGTTCTCCCTTAGAACACTGTGCTCCCACCACATTTTAGCAATTTAGACGTTTAGAATTTTTTCTTTCTATGCCTGAGGAATGTATGCCCTGCACTTCCTTTTTTCCCTGTTTTTCCTCACTTTTGATTTTTATCTGTCATATTTACTGGCTATGGCAAGTCATTGTAAAGCTCAGATTCAGGCTCAGGAATTTATCTCACCTCCTCAGCCATGGAAGGGTCTCTCATTCTGGGAGCAGGCAGTCTTAAGTACTCTAGATGCACTGTCGAATTTAAATCTCACAGCAACATCGAAGCATGGATCAGACTGGCATTTTGCCCCTGAAAAAAATAGTTAAAAGAAGTTAAATAACTTGCCCAAGGTTGTCCAGCTAGAAAGTAGATGAGGAGAGATTAGAACCCGTATCTGTCCTTACCGCATTATAACCTAAAACCCAGAACAGAGGTAGAGCCAGGATGTGCAGGACAGAACAGAGGACGTTGAATGGTACGAGAGCAGGAGCCTCACTCAGAAGCCCGTCCACAGGACGAGTTGTGATTACATCACTCTCAACAACTCCTGGCAGCACTGACTGAACAACAACAATATGCTGAGACCTGTTTTAAGCACTTTAGGCACTGACGCCTTTAATCCTCATGTAACATTCCATCTTGCAGAGGAAGAAACTGAGACCCATGAGGTTAGGTCACTAGCTCAAGGTCATGCCATTGGTAAGCGGCAGAGCAGGAACATGAATTCTGTTTTTTGCAACCCAAATCCCAGGTGTAAGGCATCACTTTGTGCCATCCCACAGCTATGAGATCAGGCGGTGGCAGAAGCCAAGAGGGAAAGTGGGTAGGACCCATCGGCAGGATGGGTTCTGATGCTTCTATACCTGTGCTAGCAGGAGAGACCTGGAATGCATCCTCCATCACCGTTATGAATCTGCAGAGAGCACATGGTCATCTAACTGTGTTTCTGGAGTCTTCCCTTTTGAAAACACAGCAAAGAGAATCCAAGAGAAGGGATCTGGATGCCACTAGCTTAGCGAATCTACCAAACACCTCTTCTGAACTGGAGTCTCTGCTTGGGGCTTCCCAACAGCTCTTGACTGGACACCAGCCCCAGAGAGGCAGTAAGAGATTGTTGGCAGAGGAGTGGCCCCGAACAGAACAGCACGCAACAGAGGCCAAGGGGTCCAACATGGGGCTGGATGGAGGCAGGCACTAAGGATCCCAAATGACCCAAATGAGATGCCTGGTCCCCTCATCTCTCCTGCCCTGACCATACAAGCACACTTTTTGCTTCTCACCTCCTATGACATTCACAGGTGACTTATGGACAAGACTGTGCTTCTGCCCTTTGTCACAGAGCTTGAGAACAGGAGGAAACTAGAATGACAAATGGGCATCTTACCCAACCCCCTCCTTATACAGATGGAGAATCTGAGACCCTGAGAAGAGACATGCCCATGGTGGATCTAAGTGGTAGAATCTGGTCTGGATTGGAGACCCTTCACCTCCTGACCCAATACAGGGTCCACTACAATGCTTATGACTGCATGGGTTGTATGTAGCAGAAATCCAACTCCAATAGGCTTAAACCAAAAGGGATTGATTGGCTCCCATAACTGGAAAGTCGAAAAAGTGTTGGCTTCAACAACAGCTGATTTCAGGCTCTCGACCACTCCAGGAGGACTTGGTCTTTCCCTTTCTTGTCTCTGATTTATTCTGGGTTGGCTCTAACCATTGGCCTCATCTAGTAAACTGCCTAAATGGCTAAAAGTTGTCCAAACGGCTGCTGGCAGCCCTGGACCATTCTGCCTGCATCTGACCTTACCCACATCTACCCCTTTGCTTCCATTGTTTGTGTCTTTTCCTAGAGACTGAAAATTTTTACAGAACCAGAATCTTTTACCATCACCCTCAAGAAATTTGGATGATGGTCTTGAACTGGCCTCAGGTTTAAAGGTTCTTAATTTGTGTGGGAATTGAAGTCGATGCCTCCCCAGGCTTCAGGAATACGGATACTGTTCTAAAGGAAACTCTATGCAAAATTGTGCTGCATGTAAATATGGACTTTTTTCCAGGAGGTAGAGTAGGATAGAGCTTTTAACACCTCAGAAGACCTCTTCCCCGAAAGGTAAAGAATTAGCAAAACCAGAATTCACTTTGGAGGTTATTTAGAGAATTTCACTTGGGATAAGGGATGAACTTTGAATTTTCTGGTCTTCAACCAATATTACCTAGAAACAAAGAGTGTTTGCGAGATCAGGGACCATCCTGTCTGCCGTGTTTTGAGGATCATGCTGCTACCAAGAGACGATTCCTCCGTGACCTCATCTTTGTTATTTCAAATGTACTTGGAGAAGTTTGTGAGTTTAATGAGCCCCTCCTGACTTTAAGTTTGAGAAAAATGATGAGATACATTCCCAGCTTTGTGTGAAATCATGGTGAAAAGAATTTTACCCAGTTTAACTCTTAATAGCCTCTCTTGGGAGAGGTTGATCGTTTTGTGCCTGGCTCCAACTTGGTGTTCCAGTTTGCTCATCTCGGGCAAATTCTCTCTTGCAAAACTGAGCTGCAGCATGCTCAGGAGAGGCTGGGGAGAGTACTGTGTCCCCCCGCAGTCTCCCTCTGCCTGCCGTCCACCCGTGCCTGTCCTCTCCTGTCCTGGCCAGTCTTCATCCCTCTTGTGTCATATTGGATTTTTACTTTCCCAGCGTCAGGCTGACTTGAGGAATAGGATGTGGTTTCATGATGAACTAGCAGAGAGCACCTGCCTTAAACAGAGCTGCCGCATGGCAATGCCATTGCGAGGACGGTGGGGAGTAGGAAAAATGATCTCAGCCACCACTTTGCCATGTCATGCAAACCCTGGGCATCAAGTGTCGGGAAGGCAAGGTCAGCTGTTTGGATTTGTAAAGGGGACACTGAGAAGAGGGGGTCTGTCTGCTAAGCACCCTAAGTATTGTCCAAAACACAAATCCAAGCCCTCTCAGAGGCCTGGGCTCTGATATAGTATCATATACCCTTTATCTACCATACATGTTGGGTGGAAATTATATTGGTACCCCAAAAAGGCAATCAATAAGAATTATGCTTAGATGGCTTATGTGCGCAAAGCTCAGGCTTAGTTTCTCTCAGAGCCTATGGCTACAAACAACTGAAATAAACTTAAAACAAAAGGGATGTTTCAGGAAGGTCTCAGGGCCCACAGAATTGGTGGGAGACTAGATGTATTAGTCCAGGTTCTCCAGAGAAATCGAACCAGTCCAGGTTCCCCAGAATAGAACAGAAACAGATCAACAGGAGAGAGAGACAGGGAGAGGAAGAGAGAGAGAGATTGAGGGATTGATTATAAGGAATTGCTTACGATTGCTTGTGATTACGGAGGCTGAGAAGTCCCAAGATTTGTGACTGGCAAGGTGAAGACCCCAGAGAGCAATGGTATAGTTCCAGCCCAAGCCAAAGGCCTGAGAATCAGGAGAGCTGGTGGTGTAAGTTCAGGTCCAAATCCAAACCCAACAGCAGGAAAAGTCTGATGTCCCAGCTCACAGACAGCCAGACAGAGTGAGTTTTTCCTTCTTTTTGTTCTATTCAGGCCTTCAAAAGATTGGATGAGGCCCACTCACATTGGGGAAGCAAATCTGATTTAATGCATTCAGTCTACCCATTCAAATGTTAATCTCATCCAGAAACACCCTCGCAGACACACCCAGAATAACGTTAGGCAAATGTCTGGGAGCCCCATGGCCTAGGTAAGTGGACGGACACAAAAAATTAATCCTCATGCAAGAGAGCTAATCTAGACCTGAGTGGGGGCCAAGGTCACAGTGAGGGTCAGATGGCAGGAAGCCGAGCCCTGGATTCATTGTAGGAACACTGGATGGGCAGATTGCCATGGCAATAAGTGAACACCAGCTAGGTCTTCATCCTCAGAAGGCAGCATCCAATTGGCTAAGCTAAGGTCACGTGCTCACCTCTGCCCATACTTGGGTGGAAAGTAGAATGCATCCTCTTCAGTTTCCCGAGTGTAAGGCCATCATGTGTGATTAACCTTCTCTCCAACACTACGTACAACAGGGAGTCGGTAATTCCCCAGAGGGACACTAGTGTGCTTCAGGAAGGGGGAACGTGTGCTGGGAAGCCAATACAGACACATACCTATACCCCAAATGTACATATACACACGTGCACTTGCACATACAGCGAATGTACACTGAAAATACAGCGTGGCCACCATCCCTGTACGTGAGAAACTGAAGAGACACAATACCCCACAAAATTTGACTAAAAAATAGGGCAGGTCTATATAATACAACATTTTCTACCAATATAATAAAGTGCTAAATTGTGCAGAACAGACATTTACAGACTGGGTACTTCTTGAAATACCGCGTGGGTGTGGAAGGGAGACATCAGAGTGGGCTGATGTCGCAGAGGAAGGAGGAGGAACTGGGCTGGGTCTCGTAGGATGAGCGGGGGCTGCACGCAGGCAACGGCAGAGGAAAAATTCCGGGGGCAGGGAAAGGGGAGGACAAATGCACTGGAATTCGAATCACTGTTCCTGAGAAGATGGCACTGGGTTTGAGACTCTGCTCCACCACTGTGGGACTGAACAACTTGCTTAACACTTTTGGGTCTCACATTATCTAAGACAGGACGAGTAATCCTACCTCACAGGGTAGGATAGGTATGGAACACACAAATGGTTATTGTTCCCTTTTTCTCCTCCTTAATTCTGCCATCTTTATATTAAATTACATTCGTTGATGTGCAAGAAAGATTTTGGAATCAGAATTTGGTAAATAAAACCAGGTAGATCCTTTTTCAATAAACGCAGCAAGCACTGTGTCCCTACCATTAGACTCCACTGGGCCCCCTTGGAAAGCACTCTCTGAGCTCCCGTTTTCTCCTGTGTTTGAAAGACTCACCTAGGCCTTCTGAGAAGCACAGGCATCTCATTACACATCTAGGCGCTACAGAGTTAATTCCATTAAAAAAAAAAAAGTGTAGTTTTGCTTTTACCCAAGACAATTCACTGATCAAAGCATGGTGGGTCTAGGCTACAAGGACAGGCAAAGGGCCCACAGTATTAGGGCTCAGTCACCATATACCTTCAGGCTTTCGATTTATGACTTCTCATCAAGGCCCTCCAGGCGTAGCAAGTGCCATTTGGCTGAAGCAGGACCTTGAGTGGCAGGCACTGTGGAGTGAGTGTGCAGGGAACAGTCAGGTAGCAAGTGAGGAAACCTAGATGACAGTCAATGTGCAAGCCTCGCCCCTGGGTTCTTCTCTATTCACCTGTGCAGCCACTCTGGCTAAGTTACCCTTGACTGCACTTTATGAGGGAATTTATATGCTACCGTGAGGACCAAGCATCAAGGGCTTCCCAGGAGTCTTGAGGAATAGCTGGGGTCTGTCTCTGGGGTCACAGACTTCAGTGCCTACAGGAGCCAGACAAGCGATGGTAATGAGTAAAGCAAGTTAGGAATTAATGTCTCCCAATTCCCATTCTTCTTGAAATAGGCACCTCTTTTAGTCTGCTTTTTAGTTTCCCATGTTTTGATAGAAACATGAATAGAGAGAAATATTTCTGTATTACAAGAGAATTTTTCACATGCTCCTTAGCCACTGTATAAAGGTAATACAAATTTTCAATTATTGCTTAATTAAAAACAGTAACGTCAAAAACAATCACATGGTACATGCCAAATTTAGTCTTAAAACACATTAGTGTAAGACATCTGGTTTACCCTGGATGTACAGACTGAGCACTCCACACTCAATAGTACACCTACCATAAGCCCAAGTCAAGAATACAATGGAGGGAGAAAAGCACATAAAACTTCTACTGTAGCATTACCATATTCAACAAAGACATAAAAGCCCTTGCAAAAAAGAACTTTTTGCATATGTTTTTAGCACAGTATTATAGTGAGGTTCTGGTATATTGCACATGCAATGAGCCCTTTCTTTCAACTGGACAATAGGGTGGTATAAGCCAGCGTGGGAAATCCTCCATGGAGCTTTACAGAATTGAGAAATTTTGGATTAATTTTCTCTATGTGAAGCAGGGAGCTGGAAAAAGAGGTGTAACTTCTCCCAGGGATAGAAATAGAAGGGTTTGATTGTTATTTTGTTTCATATGAGGGGCGTGTTTTTCTCCAGTAAATTGTTAAAATCTAGGGAACACAAAAGAAAAAATAGGGATCTGACAACTATTTTGTAGTGACATAGATTCCACACCCCTTAGTATTTATTAACAACCATATGTCCACTTGATTGTCATAAAAATATCAAGTTCCAACTATGTGCTGAGAGTATCATCTCTATTTGTTTCTGATTTATAAGTTTTCTCTCCTCAACTAGATTCCAATATGCCGCTCGGGGACAGAGATACCTTGTCTCATTGTCTTCTAAATTCCCCAGCTCTTCTGGAACTTTCTGTCTTGCACTGTGCTCAAATGTGTAATATATTCCACTGGAAACAGAGGGTGTGTTTATCCATCTCTGTATCCCATCCCATGGGCACTGCCTTGCCACAGTTAGCAGGAGCCCAGGAAATGTTAGTTGACTGAATATATAAATGAATTCTACTGACAATGGGGCATATACATTATTAAGGATAGCAGTGCTACCCACAAAAATGCTCACTGACAAATAAATAATCTATTCAGGTTTTACTGTATTTTGATATATATAAAAATGAGTATTACTTCTTCTGGACCATGGAGGTGTTGGTCATCATTGGTGAGAGAAGAAACTAAGAGAAATGAGTGTTAGTTATCTCTCATTGTGTAGTACCTTAAGTACCTCCCAAACCTTAGCAGCTTAAAAACAACAGCATTTATTATCGCCCAGTTTCTGAGGGTCAGGAATCTGAGAGCAGCTCAGCTGGACGCTTCTGGCTCAGGATTTCTTGCGAAGTTGCAGTCTAGCCATGGGCCAGGGCTGCAGTCACCCGAAGGCTTGACCGGGGCCAGTGGCAGAGAGCCTCAGTGCCTCGCCATGTGGGCCTCTCCCCAGAGCTGCTCATGGCTTAGCAGCAGGCCTCCCCAAAGAGAGGGAGATCCAAGGGAAAGAGAGAGAGAGAAATGATGCACCAGTGTGGCGGGGAACTGCAGCAGGAGCTAATACAGGAGGCGGGGGCATTGGGGAACATCTTGGAGGCTGCACTTATGAAAATGAGATACTCAGGATCCAGTGTTGTTTGCAAAGAGACTTGGGTACTTCTATCTTGGAAAATTATAAAAATTCTCTTTTCTACCAGAATGGGGAATATTCACTTATTTGAGTGAATGTGAACAGTGATCTGAAAGAAAAACACAATTCTGTAAGTTGACTTGGCATGTGCTGTTCCAGAAAAGGCATCTGTCCGAATGGTACCCTCTGCCCGCCAAGCTCACAGGCCTGCCTCAAGGCTCTTGTTTCTAACGGTGCTTTCAGGAATGAGCTTGCCACACACATGTGAGGCATTCCTGGAGCCAGAGGAATTTGGATGGACCCAACTTCTCCAGGGCAAGGACTGTGTCCACCTATGCCCCTCCGGCTCAGAGGAGGTTTGGCTATAAATGCAAAAATTGTCACTTTCTGTGAATTTTCTGAAAATAGATTTTGTTGAAAAAGAAAGATACGTTAGAGTTAATGCTCAATAAATTATTGTTGAATGAACAAGAGGCCAGAAGTCAGATGCTGTGTCAACAGACTCAAATCTCTGATATTGGTTTGGTCCTGGATGTTGGTCCTGGCTTCTCCAGAGGGTAGGGTTAAAAATGAATATTACCATGGTTTCAGGAAAAGCTGTGAGTTTCAAATACATTATGAAAATGCATATGTATGTGTTTATATAAATATGCACCTTCCCTTGCGGGCCTCATCAGATTTCATGATAATTATGTGTTTATTTCAGTCTTTCCTGATAGCCTGTAGGTTCCCTGAAGGCAGGAACAGGTCTCTCTTGTTTATGGAGGTATCCCCAGTCCAGGACAGGGCTCTTAGTAGATATTCAATAAATATTTGTTGAATGAATAAATGAAGAAGTAATCCTAGAAACACTTCTAACTTAAAATTGGACTCAGTGTATGTAGGGTCTTAAGTTAGCCAACTCTGGAAAACTCCAAACTTGAAGAAGATGGAAGCTATGGCAACCCTTGTTTCCTTTTTGTGTGGCAAACTGGGTGGCCCTGTTACTTGCTTCCTGCCTGGCAGCTTCAGTGATTGGAGTACCCCAGGCTTTGGCCCATTTCCTTAGCTTAAATCTAGAGAGAAATAGACACACTGAGCACGAAAGCTCCCCCTCCCTGCTGCTGGGTCTCTTCTTTTACTTGGCCATTTCTCCCCAGCCTGTTATCTCAGACCTCCTGCCGGCCTGGGAGTTAAGGTTCAAGGAGGGAGGGAATGTGTGTGTGTGTGTGTGTGTGTGTGTGTGTGTGTGTGTGTGCACATGTGCACATTTGCACATGTCCATGTGTGTAAGAGGATGCACAGCTTCCAGCATCTTTTGCTCCTTCCTCTGTATTACTCCGCATTGAGCCAAAGCTCTCTGATTAATGTGAAGCAGTCATCGTGGTCAAGAAAAAAAAAGGCAGAGGGCCTCTGCACTCTTTCCCCAATCTGATTAACGTGGGGTAGGGAGGATCTGAATCAAGAATGGCACATCATTTTTATCTCTTACACCAATTCCAATCAATTGGTATTGGCTGCCCGGACTGCTGTGTCATGAAGGATTCTGAGGCTGGGTTCCAGCTCAGCGGGAAAGCATGCCACCACCAATTAACAGTGTCTGCCGCAGGCACAGGAGGGCTGAGTTGCCACCCACAGCCAAGTATAAGCCACATCAGGAGATGCTGGTCCAGCACCCTCAGAGCCATGGAAGAACTAGAATGTTCTGGCTTCCAAGGGCAAATGAGGGTCCTTGTCTGTTGCAATGTAAACACGGACCTAAGTAGCGTCTGCATAGCAGTAACTGCATGGTATTTACACAAATAGAAGAGGGAGGAAGGATAGAAAGACACCCATGTTTTAATTTCTGTAGGTTCTTTTCCCTTTCTTTCTTTCTTTCTTTCTTTTGTATGATCCCATGGAAACCAGAGCCACATGAGGGATTAATACTCAGCAAGTGGCACACACATTAGGCAGTGATGCATGTAGAGCAGGGGTGGCAAGTCAGCTTCCTCTTACCTACCAGCTCTCATCGGTTGGTGGGGGCTGCTCTCAAGCTCCTGAATTTCTGAGCCTGGAAGGCGCCTGGATGTCCGAGTCCTGGGGGCTGGTTAGCTGGCACCATGTGTCTATGTGTTTTGTGGCATCATTCTGACAGGAGCAAAGGGCACCTACCACCCATGAGACACCATCTGGCCAAGAGCCCAGGGAAATAGTCTCCCTCTGCCTTTTCTTTTCTTTTCTTTTCTTTTCTTTTTTTTTTTTTTTTTTGAGACAAATCTCACTCTGTTGCCCAGCTAGAGTGCAATGGTGTAATCATAACTCACTGCAACCTCAAACTTGTAGGCTCAAGCAATCCTCCTGCCTCAGCCTCCCTGGTAGCTGGGACTGCAGGCACACGCCACCACACCTAGCTAATTTTTCTATTTTTAGTAGATACGGCGGTCTTGCTCTTGCTAAGGCTGGTCTCGAACTCCTGAGCTCAAACAATCTGCCCGCCTCGGCCTCCCAGAGTGCTAGGATTACAGGCGTGAGCTACCATGCCCGGCTGTCACTGCTTTTTAATCCCACAGAAATCTTATTTCCTTGCTGGTACCCGGAATCCGGCAACAGAGAGTCTGGTCTGGCTTTTGCGTTAAGCATTGCCCTTTTCTGGCTGTCATCCCTCTTTTACAGGGCTCACAATTATCATAAGACATGAAGATAATTGCAATTTGATTGGAATGAGTTTATTTTCTGCCCTCTTCTGCACTGAGGAAACAGGACACGACTAAAGCCAGCACAACATAGAACCGTGGTGCCTGGGGCTGGGCGGCACCAGTGAAGCCCACCTACCTCTTCACCTTGCCCTGACACACCATCCAGGTATAGCCAGAAAAGTGCACGCTCTGCATGTAGCTAGCAAGGGGTTAAAACAAGGGCATGCCTTAAACCCTCACTTGGGTGAGGCAAAGGCATAAAGTGTAACTGTAGTGTTTGTACCCTCACAATACCCTGGAATAAAATAAAAATTAAAAAAAAAGGGGGGGTTAAAACAAAACCAATTAAGAAAACAGAAAGTGAAAACACTTCTGGGAAGAAGCCACTTGGCTCTGAGACCATCAGCCTGGAATGCTCTCCCAGGGACAGCAAGGAGAGACTTTTAGCTTTGAACACCATTGTTCTTCCAGGGTTTCACCAAATGCTAAGTAGCTGTGCTCTTTTACTCTGAGAGAGAAGTAAACTGCATTGGTCTCCCTGGTTTTTAACCCCCAAATTTCCTAGCCACCAGGGCAAGAAACTGAGAGTAGAGATTGTCTGTGATTTAGGGAGAGGGACCCTGCATTTCCTCCAGACACACCTCGGTCTAAGAGCTTTGCTGTGTGGGGGGCAGGTTTTCTTCCTCCTGTCTGTTGGCCAACTGCTGTTCTATTTGTACACTTCAAAGGTAATGGAAGCGAACATTTTTATCAACCCCACTGATAGGAATCTCACTCTATCAGACCTCGAACATTTTTCCGGGACCTGCATTTATTCTAACCTTGATCCTAAAGTCCTTCCATCTCACCGAGCACCCTCATCTGCATGAAATTTCTCCAACCAGCCCAGACTTTACCTTATTGGGGTCTCTCTATTAAGATTAGTTTATTTCTATAAAGTGCTTCTGTAACAGTCGCTGGCAGAGAGTAAGCACTCAATAAATGTTGGTGATTATTATTAGTGATATGGGCAGCCTGTGTTCCTCCCCACGATTATACTCTCTCAAGCTTTTGATACATATTATGACAATTTCCAAACAATGTTCTGTAATCAGTTACTATTGCTTCTAAATTCAACAACGAGATTAATCTGGGCACAGTCCTCAGCTTGGGAGTCTCTCTCTAGCAGATGCAGTAGGCAATTCGATAATCACTGAAATGCCAAAGAAGCTTGAAAATAATGATCCTGCACCTTCCTGCAAGGTCAGGGTGCTTTCAGCACTCAGCACAGCCCAGCCCAAGGTTCTTCTAACATGAAACCAACCCCAGGGAACAGGAGGGCATGTTGGGGTAGGACTATACTCCCTTTTCTCTGGGACACACAACTAGACTACATTTCCCAGCACCCCTTGCAGTGGAAGGGAACCACAGACTTGACTGTATTTCCCAGCACCCTTTGCAGTGGAGCAGGACCACATGACCAACGTGGCCAATGGAATGTGAGCAAAACTAATGTGCAGGGATGTCCAGGCCCAGACTCTTGAAAAAAAAAAAACCCTCCAACTCAACCCTGCATGCTTGTTTGAGCCTTCCTATCCGTGACACTGGAAGCAAAGTACTCCAAGGTGACAGCAGAGACATGAGATGGAAAGAGCCTGGCCCCCAAGTCTCCATATGGAGGGCAGCAAAGAGCTGTTCACCCTACACACCCACACTGAGCTATTGTGTAAGATCTTTTTTTTAATGTTAAGATATTAGCACTAAAATTGTAGGAGTCGTGGTTACAGCACTTAGCCTTCCCTAATTAACACAGGTGTCTTCAGTTATTTGGGAGACAAACTAAGCAAATTATTGGATATGCCACCACCACAAGTTCTGATGAACTAGGGCATAAGTTTATATACTTTCTTTTACCATAAAAATTTATGGTATAAATCAATGTTACTGGAAGCATAAACAAATAAAACAGATAAAAGTCCTACTGTTCTCAGTGAAGCCCTGGTGTGGGGCCAGAGATTTCTCTCCTGCCCTCTCTCACAGTGACCCAGGCATTCTTAGGAGTTATGGGCTGCAGTTCTGCTAATTCTGGAAAGTTCCATTCTGAGAGCTTGCCAAGGCCCTTAGGTAGTTATGATTTTCACTTCAGTTAAACCTAAGAAGCCCTAGGAAGACCATCTGTCTGGGAATTCTGTCTTGGCCAAGCAGTGTGGGGCAGTGACAAGAGCCCTGGACCAGGAGACAAAGACCTGGGATCCAAGGGTTTTTAGGACATTAACACACAGTGGAAACTTGAGCAAGACACCTCCCCTCCCTGGACTACTGTTTTGTTATCTGTAATTGAGGGGGTTAAGCTAGATCAGAGATCACAAACAGTATCTGGGAAGAAAGTATAGATTTCAGGTGTGTGTTACTTGGCTTGCAAAGCAGTGTTATACTTTTTGTTAATTAGTCCTCAACAGTTAAAAATTAGGGTTTTTGCATAAAAAGTTTGATTGCTCTTGAAAAGTCTGGCAACACTAGGCTTGTGTTTCCACAGGGCAACAAGTGGCCTTCCTCTTTGGACATGACATGTACTCTCTGGTTTGCATAAATCCTCCCCCTCACTCCAGATCATTCATTTACATACATTACCTGCCTGCACCGCCTTTCTTGGCACTTGAGTTTGAAACTCCAGTCTAAATGATTTCTAGTGGTCCCTTCTACCTGGTCCAGAGGAACAAAGTCATATCACCTTGTTACATAGTCTATTGCTTCATAAAAAATGGTGTGCCCAACACATAGTGGCTTAAAACAACAACTGTTTTATTATCTCATGGTTTCATGGGTCAGAAATTCAACAAGACTTAGATGGACATTGTTTCTATTTCATATCACATCTGCAGAGGCCACTTGTTGCTATTCAGCTGGTAGATGAGCTGCCATGGAGGGTCCAAGATAGCATCACTCACAAGTCTGGTGCTTGGCAGGGATTGCTAAAAGTCTGGGCTCTGCTGCATCTGTCACCTGGAACACCTGCATGTGGCTTCCCCAGCACAGAATCGAGGTAGTGGGACTCATATGGCAGCTCAGGGCTCCCAGAGCAAGCATTCCAGGAGACCCAGGCCAAAGCCACGAGGCCTCTTGAGACTCAGCTTCAGAAATCCCAGAACATCACTTCTGCCACATTCTATTGGTCGAGCAAACCACTACGGCCAGCCTAGTCATGGGGAGAGGACTTAGCCTCAATAGGAAGAATGAAAAAGGGTTATGGCCACTTTATTGCCAGTCCATCATTCATTTCTACTCTCCTGAATTAGCGGATACTGATTAGGCCAAATGAAAAGTGTCTTGTAATAATCCACCGTACAGTCACGCACCACACGGTGACGTTTTGGTCAACATTGGGCCGCATATATGATGGCGGTCCCAAAAATTATAATGCCTTATTTTTATTATACCTTTTCTGTATTTAGAAATACAAAATACTCACCACGTGTTATAATTGCCTGCAGTATTCAGTACAGTCACTTGCCATACAGGTTTGTAGCCAAAGAGCAATAGGCTATACCTTATGGCCCAGGTGTGTAGCAGGCTATGCCATCTGGGTTTGTGTGAGTGCACTCTGTGATGTTTGCACAATGACAAAATCGTCTAATGACACATTTCTCAGAATATATCCCCGTCGTTAAGCAACACATGACTGTGTTTCACAAAAATTATGTTCCTGGCCCCATAAGCAGAAAGACAGGTCTGTATAGGAATTAGCTTATGCCACACTGTATCCACCATCCATTTTATTAACAGATGTCCCTCATGTCATGCAATATCACATAGGACACTTTGGGTTACACAGAATTGAATTTCAAGCTTTCATAACAAAAGAAGAAATTATCGATTCACACTGATAAAGTAAATATAAAAGACAATATATATATGTTTTTTGTAATTCCTTCTGTCTGCTCTCTGATTTACAAAACAACCACATAAAGCTATTATAATAAACCTGTGTCAATGCCTTATAATGTATAAAAATGTAATTTGTATGACAATAATAGCACAAAGAAGAAGGGAGAGAATGGTGCTTTATTTGAGGCAAAGTTTCTATATCTATTAAAATTAATTTAGCATTAATTTGAATTAGATTGTTTTAAGTTAAGATGCTAATTGCAATCCCCAGGGCAACCACTAAAAAAGTAAAATATATTGTAAAAGCAATAACAGGGGAAGGACGATGGTAAATAGAAAATATCTCTTTAGCACAAAAGAAATCAGTAATGGAGAACGGAAGAACTAAGAAAGACGTAAGATATACAGAAAACAAATAGCAAAATGGCAGATATAAATCCTGCCTTATCAGTAATTACATTCAACATAAATGGATTAAACACTCCAATCAAAGGGTAGAAAGATTAGCAGAGTGAATTAAAAAATGACCTATCTATCTACAGTCTACAAGTGACACATTTTAGATTCAAAGACATAAAATAGATTAAAAGTAAAAAGGTGGAAAATGAAATGGTTGGCTCATGTATCCAAAAAGCAAAAATGTAGATATTGCATCAACCTCAACTGGATCTAGGAGCTCAAATGATGTTGCCAGGACTTAGTCTCACTCACCTAAGCTTTCTTCTGTGTTAGTTCTACTCTTAGGTAATTCAGTCTCTTGGAGTGGCCCCCAGAAGTTTCAGGCTTAGCAACTCCAGTGGAAAGTAAGCTTCTTTTTCTCTTCTGTACCAGCAGACTTCCTGGTTTGAGTTTCATTGTCCTGCTTGGGTCCAATGTTCACACCTGAGTCAGTTTCCATGTCCAGGCATAAATCACATATCCTTACCGGGATTCAGAGGCTGTTTGGCTAAGCTTCTCCTGACCAATATGGCCTGAGAGTAGGTGAGGGGTGCCCCTGCACTGAAGACCAAGGGGCTACAACCTGAAGACAGGAGAGTGGACACTTGGCTGGCCAATAAACAACAGTGCCCACCACCCATGCATTGGGTTGACTGGGGTTGGAGGGGCATTTTCTGAGTGTAGAGAAAAGTAAAGTGACATGAACTATGAAGGGTTCAAATGTATGTATATACGTGTTTTAATTGCCCAAAAGAGTTTCTACACAGATTTTTAAAATCTTTTGAGCTCCCTTGACGCATAAAACATACTTGAGTTGAGTTCTGAAAGAACAGGAAAAGGGAAGATATAATAGAGTCTCACATCACAAAGCACCTGCTCTGCACCAGGCCCCTTTACATACCCAAACTTACCCAAGCCGTAAAACCCGATGAACTAGACGGAGGCCCCAGCTTTTTGAAGATGAGGAGCAGAGGCACAGGAAGATGAGCACTTTGGCCGGCGTGCCCGTCCTGCAAGTGGTAGAGTCTGGACTCTCACCCAAGTCGACGCAGTCCCAGAGCCGAGGTTCTTTTCCCTGCGCCGCACTGCCTGCTCCATGCTGCACTTCGTGCGATAGCTGCACGTCTTCCCACATGTCCACGTTCAAGAAAGAACTGGGAAGAAGCCACAGATGTGCCCAGGGTGGCATTTGGCTTCACTGCTAATCTGGGCTTGCATATTAGGGTTAAAGCTCAACTGGGGGAAATCGACGATTGAGCCCCCCCAAAGCATGAAGTCAGAATTTCTTTGTATTCACTTTACTGGAAAATTATTTCCCCATAGGAGTCTGATTGCTGGTGGTTTGTGTAACTTGTATGTTCATGTGTTGCCCGCCCAGGCACCTCTGTGGGGAAGCATCACCAGCGGTTTGCGAGATGGTTTTCTCATGACCAGGGCTCATGCCTCTTGATTTTATTTGCCTCTTGGTTCCAGTTCGGATCATGCCAAATTTTCAGTCTGTGGCTTCATGTTGGTATCAGGGATGGATCATGATGAAAACTGGGGTCATCACAGTTAACTTTCTCTTTCCCATTTCGTTCTCCTGCCTCCTCTTTGGCAGAGGTTGACAACCAACGCTGAAATCAGATAGTTCCCTTCATCCAGATCTTTCTTTGAAAATGCTTTTCTTGCTTTCGATGGATTAAGGCAGCAATTCTCATAATGTGTTCTGCTGAACACAATTACCCAGAATCTCAGCTGTAAAAAAGTGGGGTGCTGCTATCAGATTACAGGGGATATGTGGCAGGCAGACCAAAAAAAATCATCTACTATTAATACATTCCCCATGAACTTATAAAGTGTTCCAATAGATCTCATATCAAAATTATTTAACCAGCAGTCTAAGGACAGCAATAGTCTGAATGTAGCACTTTTATTTATCAGGAATGAAAAAACAGTCCCCACTCACGGCTAGTGAAGACTGAAAATTAGGAACTTGGCTTTGTAGGAGACATGAAACCTCTTTCACTCGTTTCCATTCCAGCCCATTTTTTAAAAAATGAAATGAAAGGTTATTTTGCTAGCAGAAAACTGTTATTGTTGCTGAATTTGCTAAGAAAATTGGGCAATTTATCAGTGAAGATGGCAATAGCAAATACACAGGGTTTCCAGAGGCATTATTTTGCCATTCTCAGCAGCATTAACAAGTTAAAAAAAAAAAAAGAAAGAAATTCTAGGTTCCAGGATGGCAAAAATGAATTTTGGTCTCACGGGCAGAAGGGTAGATGGTGAGTCAGTTTTCCCCCTGAGCATATACTACTGGGCACCAGTGTTTTCTGGAAAAGAGGCCATGGTGTCAGATTCCTCTTAGCATTTATGATGGGTTGCTCCACAAAATCTCTGAACCTTACACTACAAATCTCCCTGGAAGATTTGGGACTAACCATCAGAATTAAGTGACTGCTTTCTCTGCTCTTGCTGGGTTAGCTCTTCCTTATCAGCATTCTTGTGTTGGTTTTTTGGCTTTGAATAATGTCTTCTTTTGTAAAACACCAAGAAATAGTGGCATGATTGGGAGCAAAATGGATGGTGTTGCGTTGATACGGTGAACACTATTTGGAGGGGATAAGTGAGTCCAGGTGGTGATAATGTTGAGCAGCAAAGCTATTGTTATTGACCATGTTATAGGAACAGGTTCTGTTTGAGGCGGCGTGCCTACATATTTCAAACGGTGTGCTTGAGGAATGGCCAGCAAGGTACAATGAATAGAATAAGAATAAATGTGAGTTAAGACAGATAGCCCAGCTTGAAAGTTCTGTTATGAAAAACAGGAAATATAGACACAGGCAGAATATTATGTCAACGGAGGCTGAAGAAACACAAAGCAGCCTCCTCAGAAGAAGTGTTTTCACAGCCCTCTCTATAAATACTTAGCACTTAGAGGCAGGAACAAATTGTTGGGGAAGGTAGGAAAAGGTGTGGCCGTGGACTGGACCAAAGCACGAGGGAGAAGACAAAAGGAGGGAAAACCAGCCATTCTGCATCCACCAAAGCAGAGAGACATGTGGTGCCAAATCCACAATTTGACAATCCAGGCCTGTCAATTACAGTGGACAGTTTTCTTGGGAGAAGAATGTTGGACTGAATGAAAGCTTGTTTATTTAGGTAGAAGAGCTATATTAGCCAACAATTTGAAGCCCTATAACAAGAGACAGAGAGACGGAATATGGTTTTCTTCTTGGAAATACTACATAAATGAGCAACTTGCCCTGTTGACCAGGGCTTACTTTGTTTGCAGGCAAAGGAAGGTAGAGGTGAGTAGGGAGAGCATGGGAAGGCTCTATCCAGGAGTTTCTTTGTGCACTCTTCCATTGCACTGCCCTCCTCTGCTCTGTAGTCAGTTGCCAGGACGACTCTCAAAGACCCCTGCCTCCTATTATTCATGTCTTTGTGTAGTCCCCTCCCATGATGAATAGAGATGACTGTGTAACCAATAAAGCATTGCATAAATGATAAAGTTTGACTTCTGAGACTAGGCTCAGAGCTGGGGCTTCTGTCTGGCTCTCTTGGACCATTTGCTCTGGGAGAAGTCAGCCGCCATATTGTGAGGACACTCAAATAGCCCTATGGGAAGGCCCACATGGTGAGGTATTGATGCCTTCTGCCAAGAGCCATGTGCGTGAGCCATCTGGGAAGTGGATCCTCCACACTCAATATAGCCTTTAGATGTCTGTAACCCCAGCCGACATTAAGACTGCAACCTCAAGGAAACCCTGAGCCCGAACCACGCAGCTAAGCCACTCTCAAATTCTTGACCCACAGAATCTATGAGATCATAAATGTTTCTTGTTTTAAGTCACTAAATTTTAGGGTAACTTGTTCTGCAGCAATGTCTAACTATATAGCTAGCTATAATTCTTGATTTGGGATTTGCTTCTGTAATTATAATTTTAAAGTATTTCAAACTTTTATATGAAAACATAGTAGAGCAAAAACATAGATTTAGGTATAAAGGGAATAAAATTACATGTACTAACATACTATTCTATACAACATAACCCAAAGAAACCAGTATCCTTGGGTGCAATTTTCCCTGAAGATCTAAAGCTATATCGCATATAAGGACTTTGTATAAACTTTGGCTTTTTCTCTGAGTGAGATGGAAGAGCCATTGGAGGACTTTGGGCAGAGGAGTGACAGGACAGAACTGAGGTTCCAGCAGATAGTCTATGTACCCAGATCACTATGTCCTCAGACTACAGTGCACTCAGGTGTGGGGATCTCTAGGAATAGAAATGACCTGCCCCTGTCCTCAAGGTATGTTCAGGCTCATTTGTATTCAGCCACACTTGAAATACTATGAATCTTCCTTCCTTATTAGGCTGTACCTCAGGGTTAATCCTAAAATAGGACGAGAGAAGTAGGAGGAAAGTCAGAGCATTCTGTTTGCCCACAAATGTTCAAAAAGGTATTACCAATTCTGTTCTTTGGCTTGAGACTGCCTAACTGAGGTCTAAAGACCCATCAGAAATGTCATAACATTACAGAATTTCAGAAGCTCTAGGACTATGTCTTAGTCCATTTGGGCTGCTGTAGCAAAACACCTTAGACTGTGTAATTCATAACAACAGATTCATACACCGTTCTGCAGGCTGGGGAGTCCAAGCTCAAGGCACCAGAAGACTCAGTGTCTGGTGAGGGGTCACTCTCTGCTTCAAAAATGGCACTTTCTTGGTGTTTCTTCACATGGCAGCAGGCGTGAATGAGCTTCTTAAGGCTTCTTTTATAAGGACAGGAATCCCATTCATAAGGGCTCTGCTCTCATCACTTAATCACTTCCTGAAAGGCCCCATCTCTAATACCAACACAATGTAGAAGAGGTTTCAACATACAGATTTTGTGGGAACACATTCAGACCATAGCGGACTGTATCAGTCAGTTATGCTATGGTAACAAACAACCCCAAAAGCTCAGTGCTTCAACAACAAAGGTTCCACTCTTGCTTATGCTCCATGTCCAGTGCAGGCTGGAGGAGCCTCTGCTCACTGGAATCACTCAGGGGCCCAGACTAACCAAGACTGTGTCATCTTATGACAGTGCCATGTCAACATGAGGTTGGAATTCAGAGTTTTGGCCTGGGAGTGGTACATGGTGTTTCTCCTCACAGTTCATTGGCCAGAAATAGTTACATGGCCACACCATCTCCCAAGAGGTAAGGAAGTGTTACTCTACACATACCTGGAAGCAGATGAGAACAGATTATTGATGAGCATTGTTAATGCCTACAATGAGGAAGCTTCTTTACCACCCCCCTGCATAATTTACTAGAATAAGTGAGAAGAGAAAGTGAGGAATCACAATTTGAATCCCTGAGATCTCTGCCTCTCAGTGAGATAGGAATACAGTCAGGCAAATCCCAAACTGGCTTTCCTTATTCTCCGTGAATTAGCGCTTGTTTACTAAGGACCTATCTCTGTTCAAGGTACTGTGCTGGGTGCTATAGAAGAGGCACAAGGTCAATTAGGTATGGTCCCTCCCTTAAGGGAAGCATATGGCCTCTCAGTTTTAACACAATTATGGGAGTAAATTGCCCGGAATAATCTTCATTTAATATGTTCCAGAGATAAATACACTTTTCAGTCTCCTAGTATCTTTTTTCTCCAAGTAGATGGGAATGGAGTGATAATTCCATTAATTACCAGTTCTGATTTCTTCTCTGAATTGTCCACCATTGATCAGGGGACAGCAACATGGTCCAGGATTCTGGATATGTCACACCTTGATTAGGTTTGGGATGTTATCTTAAAACAGGGCTGCCAGATAAAACACAGGATGCCCAGTTACATTAGAATTTCAGATTAATGACAAATAACAAATGCTGGGGACATCCTTATACTAAAAAGTCATTTGTCTTTGTCTCAAATTCTAATTTAACTGGGTATCCTGTATTTTTATTTGCTAAACCTGGCAACCCTATCTCAAACTCTCCTCACCATGGAAGCCCCAACCATCTCTAATCTCATTCTGTGCCACTTCCCTTGCCATCACCACACCTCTATGCCACACCAGCCACACTGGCCTCGTTTCTGTTCCTTGAACACACCTGGTCTGAGTCTGCCTCAGGGCCTTTGCATGTGTTATTCCTTCTGCATGGAACACTCAGGTTATTTGAGAGGCTGAATCTTCCTCTTAAACCAAATGCCAGCACCCCAGAGAAGTTCTCCCTGATCAGGTGATGTAAAGTCACACCCCTTGCTCTAGCTCCGTCAGTCTCTACCACGTCACTGTGTTTGCTTATAGCAGTTGCTACTCTGCGATTATCCTACTTTTAATGTGTGTGTATATGCGCATGCGTGTGTGTATTTCTTCACTGTAGTGTAAGCTCCCCGAGAGCAGGGACCATATCTGTCTTGCTCTCCGCTGCATCCCAGCACTGACAGGAGGGCCCAGAACGTGGCAGCTGAGCAACAAGCATTGATGAATTTAGTTGTGCTTTAGTTTGCTCAAGGCTCCAACTCTCTGGTACCTGTGTACATCTGGGGGGTTAGGGGAAGGGAGATTAGACAACCAAATGCTGTAATTTATGATAGGGGTAAATGTGGTAAATAGAAAAAAAAAGTGAAACAATGACTGAAGGCCAACTGGAAATGCTGAGCAGGGAGGGTTCTGCTTCTATGGAAGTGATATGGAGAAGCATCGACGATGAAGTGACGTGAGCTGAGTGCTATACAATGAGAGTGCAGGAGCCACCCAAGAGAAGAACATTCAGGGTATGGCAGCAACTGAGAAGTTCCTAAAGCAAGAACATCATTGGCTTATTTGAGGAATTAGGCAGTTGACCAGCATGGCTGGAACGCATGAGCCAGAGAGCACCCGGGGAGAGCAGTGGTCAGAGGGACGGCCAGAGCAGGCTGGGTCCTGTTTGGGTTGTACTTTAAATGCAATGGTAGTGCATGTAAGAGCTTTCATCAGGGAAGCAATACGACCCTGGAAAAGATCGGTTTTGTAGCTATAATGAAAATGGACTGTAGAGAAGAAAGCATGGAAACAGAAATCCCAGATAGGGGCCACTTCGACCATCCAGGCAAGAGACGATGATGGGTTGGTCTATTACAGGTTTTAGCACTAGCAGTGGAGAAAGAAGGGGGGCAGAATTAAGACATAATTGTGAGGTATCACCAACAAAAATTGCTTAATTAATTAATGAAAGGAATGGAAGAATGTACTGGTGGGAGTAGGGTAGACGAATTGATTCATCAGTGGATAGATAGTGGATGGATAGTAGATGGCTGGCTGGATGGATGATGGCTGGCTGGATAAGGAATGGATCACAGATGGATGGATAGATAATATATGGATAGAGTATGGATGCATGGATGATGGATGGATGGGTAGATGGATCAATAATGGATGAATCACAGACAGGTGGATAGATGGATGGATGGATGGTAGATGGGTCGATAGTGGATGGATGGACTGTGGGTACAGAGTAGACAATGTATGGATAAGGAAGTAGGGAATACTTACTGAAAGCTCAGACTGTGGACCCAGACCCATCTCCTTTTGAAACTTATAGCTGACACCCTGATTAGCAGAGAAACCTTGAACAAGAAGGTAACTTTAAGAAGCCTCACTTTCTTCATCTGAAAAGGGGACTGTAATACATGCATGATGAAAAGAATATGAGGAATAAAGGGTACAATGTCTACTGACCCATTAGACCAGTGCCCAGGACATGATAGTATGTTCTGGGCCAATATCTTGGGTGTCAATTTCTAACTTTAAAATTGTCAGTTCATCACTCCTTTCCATCACTTAGTTCATACTGTTCAGACTCCGAGACTGCACCAAAACCTGGCAAAACAAAAACATTTATATAAAACTTTTAAATATTTTTATAATGAGAGGGAGAGATGATGCAGTGTGGGAAGTGTTATAGCTATTGAGCATTTCAATTTTTTAATTCACAATCCTGAATTCCCTTTGATGGTTTTTTAATATAGGGAAGGCTCTTGTGAGTATATGTGAATAATTAAACTTTTCTGAATTTGAACCTAAGTTGGAAGAAGCTCATTTCACTGTCAATGAAATGAGGCAAAGGAAAACCCAATGGGCATCTTTTTCCCACTAAATAATTTGGGTTTTTTTTTTTTTTTTAAATTTCTATCTTCTCAGACAGTCTGAGAAAGTAAAGCTTTGGAAGGTGACTTGCTGCACTGTCTATCTTTTGTGTTATTTTCATAAACTTTGACTGAAGGAGAAAGAAGAGGAGGACGATTGGGACAATGACGACGATGCTATCATTGTTTGAGCGCTTACCGCTGACACTCTGTCCTTTGGTGCTCCGAGCAACCCATCAGGCAGGTAGCATTACTCTTCCCATTGTGCAGATGAGTCAACTGAGGTTTTCACTGACCTGAAGAGCAGAGATTCACACTCAGACCCATCTGATTTTAGCTCTGGGGCTTTTAACTACGTTCCTAGCCTGCTCCTTGCTTGGCTGCTTGGCGCAAAGCCATTTCTCAGCATTATTTACAGTGTTTATTCATTCTCCTCCCTCCTCGTTGGCTGACAGCTATTGATTTCTGTGCGTGATTGTGCCCTTGGCCTCAAATAGTTCTGCAATTTCTCCCCCAATTTTCGAGTGAACTTTATCATCCCTTTGCTTGGTGAGGCTCGTCTTTGTTCTTTGGGCAATAATGGATGATTCAGTAAATGGCATGTCACATAACAGGAGAGATGTGAGAGTGACCTTTATTAGATTAAAGGACCCCGTGCTCCGCGGCATCGTGGGATTTCTGTCAGAAGGCAGACAGCTGAATGTAGCCAAGAGTTTCTCAAAATTGTAAATTACTTTTCTTGATATAGTAATAATTACTGATAATGATTTCCTATAAATTGTAATGGTTAATATATCAATGCAATCCAGATACCATGTATTCAGTTTGCTTCAAAGCTCACTGGACTGGGATGCTGCCATCCCCCTCATGGATGGAATTGAAAAGAATTTGGGGATATATGACAATAAAACAGATAGTGGGGTTCCATTCTTTGGTGCACCCTGCAGGTTTTTATCTACTTCCTTTGTTCCACTCTCTCTTATTCACGTCTCTCTAGCCATGGTGACATGGTGACATTTTTTTGGTTCCCAACTATACCAAGCTTGATCTAACCCAGGGCCTTTGCACCTCCTGTTCCCTCTGCTGGAATGCTCTTTCTCAGTACTTGTGCCTGGCCATGTCCTTTCCATCTTTCATGTCTCAATGCAAAAATCACCAACCTGGAAAGGCCTAACTACCAAAGTAATTCTCTCTCTCTCTCTCTCAATTTCTTTTAAATATGCTTTTCATCAGGGCAAAGTCTTTATCTTGTTTCTTCTCTGCCCAGTGTTGGATGCAAACGTTATGCATCTCTTCTTGATTCTCTCGTAGCTGCCGGCCACTTGGTTCACACATTCACACAGCCTCCACCATGAGCTACTGAGCCCGCTCGAGCCTACCGGGTTCTGCCTTCTGCAGCAGACCAACCCGTCACAGGCCCAGTGCTCCTGCCACTTCCAAATGTGAAAGCAGCACCATGGTGTGATGGGCACGGGGCCGGACTTCCTGAGCAGCCCCCACAGCAGTCAACCTTCAGGACTGGCCGTCCAGAGGCGCTGACTCTCCCTGGGGAAACTCTGACCAATGGGAAACAGAAGATGAACAGGGCAGTGGGAGTCAGTAGATAGATTAGCTCTCCTTTCTTGCCCCCAGGAACTCCTTGGAGGTTTCTCCTCGCATGCTGCTCAGAGAAGTCCTGCACGGCAAGCGATGCGGCTGCCGAGGGACTAGCCTGTCTGTCCACGGCTCGTCACTAAGTGAAATCAGCACAGCGGCACACCATGCACAGCCCTTCTTGCCTCACTTCCCTGCCTCATCCTCCCCGCCCTGAACTCGCACTTCGCAGACGAAACATAAGCACATTAACCTTTGCCTCAAGCTGTATTCTAGAGAAGCCAGGACAAGACCATTCCTGGGACTGAGAGTATTTCCTGGTACAGACAAAGCACTCAGTATATGAGGAATGAGTGGAAGGTTGGATGGAAGGGCAGATGGATAGATAAAGGATGATCAGTGGATAGATGGATGGAATGAATGGATGGGTGGAAGGAAGGAAAGAAAGAAAGAAAGAAGAAATGAAAGAATGGATGGGTGGGTGGATGGATGGATGGCAGTTTCAGGCACTTCAGCATCAGTTGGACAAATGAAAAATCAAAAAGGTCACTATTTTTGTCTCCCTCCAAAGGACAACCTGTTCTTACAAACATGACAAATATGCCTCGTGTCAACGTGTCCAAAACTGAAGAGACCATCTTTTTCCTTCCTTTCTACTCTTCCTTCACAAGCCGCAAATTTTGCCTCACCCATCCTCATCCAATCTATCGTACATCTGTCCTGTTTACTCCTCATGCGTCCCTAGGCTCCGCCCCTACCTCGTGCCCCATGGCTACTGCCCCTGCCCTACCTCAGGCCTTAGCGATGTCTCACCCAGACTGGTGGCCTGGCTACCAAGTGGCCTCCCATCTCTTGTCCAGTCTCAACTACATCCAGGCTCTAGCATGGCCAGAGTGTGTCCTGGTATGGGTTCCACTGGAAGCAGACCTGAGGCGAGGGTTGGGGTACAGGTGGTTTTTCGGGAGGGGATCCTAGGAAACGAATGTGGAGAAGCAGGGAAATGCATCGGGGAAGAAGGAAGAGCCAGGGTCCATTGTCAAGGTTGCCGCTCTGGGCCACAGGGCCTTGAGGCCCTGGAGGCCCACTGGGAAGCACACAGAATGCCCCCAGCAACTGTCTGTCTGCAGGATGAGAAGCTGAAGCATTTACCCAGCAGCTCTACCCACACTGGTTCAGGGTGGCCCCTGGTAGTATTAACTGCTCCACACCTCCAGGCTGTGCTGTGGGCAGGTCCCGTGGGCCCCTGTGTGATGGAAAAGGCCCTGGGACAGAGAGGGAAAAGTACACACAGTCCAGAGTTGAGTGTGAGCATCTGTCAAACAGTCGCCTACAGCTGCAGCCGAAGTCAGAGGTGGGCTGTGGGCTGTGACACAGAGCACCAGGGACCCTGCTTCAGGGTGATCTCTCAAATGCATGTGCAACTAGGGTTCCCAGTGGCTAAGCCTTGCTGGTGGCTCCCCTGAGCATAGGGCAAAATGTTCTCCTCCTTAATGGTGCGCATGAGATCTTCTATGATCTGACCCAGCCCCTGGAGCAGCCTCATTTGCAGCCACTCCCTGCTAGCAATTCGCTTTTTGTATGATTCCCGTTTCTCACCCTTGTAACTTTGCCTATGCTGTTCCCTCCGCCTGAAATTCCCTTCCATTTGCATTCTTTTTCTAGACTAATTTGTCCTTGGAGATTCCTTTCCCTATCATCCCAGGCAGAGCTAGGCACCTGCCCATATTTCCATCATTGCCCCACCACACTTGTTGCAGTTCCCCTCCCCAACCCACCACCTTAGCGGGTGAGCTCCTCGAGGCAGTGGCAGGGTCCTCTTCATCTTGGTTTCCCAAATGCCCATGGTGGATCCAGGACATGAGAGGTATTCCTGAATGGCTGGCTGTTTAGACCCATGTATAAACAGCCCCGTGATGGCAGGCATCTCTGTATGATGTCTCTCTAGGTCTCAACCCAAATAATGTGGAGCATTTGTTCAAGATTGTTGAAGGACACATAAACCATTTTTCCAAGTGTCCATCAAGAAGGTGACAGCCCTGACAGCAAATTCAATTCAACAAACATGTGTTGGACAGCTAAAGAGCTGAGTCACTGCTTTAGACACAAGTAAGAGGACAAGAGAAAAATCCTGCCATGCCTTGGGGCCTCTGCGTGACCAGCCCTGGGGAGGCAGCAAGGTCTGAGACAGTGGATCGAGATGAGACTATTGACCAGCCAGCCTTCCCATGTCACAGGGGTCAGCCACTCTAAGAAGCAGGCAGGCACCCACCCTGGGGCAAGGGCACCAAAGTCTCACCTGTAATCTGCAGAGGAGACCCTCTACAGGTAGGGCGGGCCTTGCACCACAGGCTAGTAGCTACAGCCAACAACAAACATTTACTGAGCCCTGGGTGTGTGCCTGCCGCTCTGCTCAGGGGTGCCAACTCTGCCATCAATTTGCTTACATTCTGGCAAGGGGGGACAGGCACCTAAATACACAGTGGCAGTATGGCATCGTGACAACAAGAATATAAGGTATACTGTGTACAGAGTCTGCATCTGCACAGATGTGCAAGGGGTAATGAGAGTTTTAGAAGGATTTTACGCTGACAAAATATTCCAGAATGTATATATACACATACACACTTGGTCGGTTGCCTTTCTGTCATGTGCGTATTGCCTTGTATCTCCTGCCTTTCATTCCCTAAGTGTAGCTTTACTTTTCTTTTCTTTTTGTAACGTGATTGAGTAAGTATATAATGAATAGATCAGTCATCACACACTGATTGTCAAGAGGGAGGACTGCAGTGCCCGGCCACCTAGGTTCAAATCCCGCCTCTGCCTCTCATGTGTTGTGTCATCTTGGGCAATTTTCCTGCCCACTCAGTTTGCACGTCTGTGAAGTGGGAATGATAAAAGTACATACTTCAAAAGATGTTGTGAAGTTGAAATAAATTCGTATATGATAAAGCTTTTAAAGAACTGAGCACATATAAGGCCTCAATAAGGTTAGCTATTATTATTAATGGATTTGTTATTGTTAAGATTATTAGAAAGTGGCTCAATGCTAGCACGAATTTTCTAGAAAATTATATGAAATATGAGCACTCAGCCTAATTAAGTAAAAGGGCAGTTTCCAAGTTCTATCTACTGAATCTCTGAGGCCAGCAGTAGCAGTCACATTTGATTCCTAAAATATCTATTTTTGATCTCAAGCTCTCAGATAGCAAGGAAGAAGACTAATAAATTATTTTTACTTGGGATTTCACACAGCAGGGCACTTCATTTTTTAAATTAATAATTTACTGAGCACTTATTGTGGTTTTTGATTGTTTAGGAAAAAAAAAAAAAATCCAACCCAACTTGGAAAAATGAGAAATGTATAGATGGAAAGACTAGGAAGTGTGATGAGAGAGAAAGTGAAGCAAGAGTAAGGGGTATGCTTAGCAGTGTCAGGAAAGACGGAGAGGATGCTGGGAATGCCTGTGAAGGGGCCCTGGGCCCTGCCTTCCGGTGGACTATTCTGGAACTCCCAACCGCAGATAGGGCACTGAAAATGTGCAGTCAGGCAAGAGCCACGAGGGCCCCGTGGTACAGGAACAAGTTACATGTCTGCATAGACTGTCCAGGCAGATGGGCCTACGACAGCCTCCTGGACTTCTGCAAGCCGGCGTGGCTAGCGACAGTGGGATGCTTCCCAAAGCTGCACGAGCATGGCCCAAAGAACCAGCAAGTGCAAGGCAGTGTCTGTTGGCTCAAAGAGGACGCAGTAGTGAGCTGTGTGGATGAACTGCCAAATACCCGACAGGAGGAAGACCACCTCCCAGACAGATGCCATTGACCAAGGGACAGATTCTCACCACCTCACCCTACCTTCTCCCACCACCCTCAACCCGCCCAACCTGAAAGAAAAGCAGAGAACTCCAGACCCAGATGAAACTTCTACCAGGACAGGGAAGCCAAGAAAAATCAGGTTCAGGTATAGAAATGCAAAGTTATATTCCTTGTAGACAGCCAGAACAAAATAAAATTCAGAAAGCCCTGTATGAAGTTAGTCGATGGAGCGCACGGTTAAGAATGTGGCTGCTTTGGGGTCCGGCAGACTCTGGTCTCTGTTCTGCCTCTGGGGAACCAACTCACTAGATCACACACTTACATTCTCCTAGACTCTATTTGCTCATCTGTGAAACAGAGATGATAAATAATAATACCTCTTGATAGGGCATGTGTGTTTAATGGAACATTACGTGTATGCTCCTAGAGGGCTTGTTTCAATAATGTAGGCTAATATCATCTTAGAAGGGGACGGAGTTGGGGAGGAGTCTTGGGGCAAGGGTGATTGGGGAGTCTTTATGGAGTTGCTGTTGGTTCTGGTGATGAAGATTCGGGAGAATACCCTCTCATAGCCAGCACATGGCAGGAATTCACACGTATGCTCTAAGCACGTGTTTCCCATGTGCTCCAAGTCAGCGGGAGTTAATATAATTCTGTGGTCAAGGTTATGGGTTCTGGTGTTCAATTGCCTAGATTTACATGACTGGGTGAGTGTCCCTGGGCAAGTTACATCACCTCCCTGCACCTTAATTCCCTCATATGCACAACAGGGGTAGTAACAGTTCCTATTTCACAGAGTTTTTCTGGGGCATAAGAGAATGAACATATGCAAAGAGCTTTTCTGAGTTTTACTTCCTGGCATGGTGAAGCACATTATAAACATTAGCTATTATTATTCTGATTTTGCTCTCATCCAAGTTTACACTTCAGCTGCTAGAATCCCTCGGGATCTCAAATCTGATTTCTCTTCCAATGATAAAATATATCCAAACTCCAGACCATTTTCTATTAATAGCAAGGGAGAGTCACATCAAAATAAGCATATTAAAGCCACCAATATTCAAATGAAGATAGAGGGTGGGGTCCTCTCCTCCACACACCCCATCAGCATCTCTCAGTTGTGTTTCAGAGAGGAGCAAAAACATCAACAGAGGTGCCCACGACCCAAAGTTAGGGGCTCCTAGCATCGGGAACACCCACTGACATAGGACGTCAGCCAATCAAAGAAGGAATAAAATGGAAACTTGTTTACAGAAGATATTCTGTGCCTCTTATATATTTTGGATATTAACCAGTTATCAGATGTATGGCTTGTAAATATTTTCTGCCATTCCATAGACTGTCTTTTCTCTCTGTTGATTGTTTCCTTTGCTGTGCAGACACTTTTTAGTTGGATGTATCGAATTTGTCTATTTTTCACTTCTGTTGCCTGTGCTTTGGGGTCATATCCAAAAAACATTGCCCAGACCAATGTCATGGAGCTATTCCTCTCTATTTCCTTCTAGTAGTTTTATCGTTTCAGGTCTTATGTTTAAGTCTTTAATCCGTTTAGAGTTGATTTTTGTATATAGTATGAGACAATGGTCTCATTTTGTTTTTCTGCTTGTGGAAATCCAGTTTTCTAAGCACTATTTATTGACAAGACTGTCCTTTCTCTGTTGTGTGTTCTTGGCATTTTCATTGGAAATTAATTGACCATAGATGTATGGATGTATTTCTGGGCTCTATTCTATTCCATTGGTTTATGTGTCTGCTTTTATGCCAGGACCATGCCATTTTAATTACCATAGCTGTGTAATATATTTTGAAATAAGGTAGTATGATGCCTCCAGCTTAGTTCTTTTTGCTCAAGATTGCTTTCAGTTAGATAGGAGGAATAAGTTCAAGAGATCTATTGTACAACATGGTGGCTATAGTTAATAACAGTGTATTGTATACTTGAAAATCACTAAGAAAGTATATTTTAAGTGTTTACACCACCAAAAAATGATAAGTGAGGTAATACATATGTTAATTAGTTCAATTTAGCCATTCCACAATGTATACATATTTTAAAACATCAGGTTGTACACCATAAATACATATAATTTTTATTTGTCAATTGAAAAAAAAGATATTGTGTGCTCAGAATATCTTCATGTTTCTTGAACCAAATATAAAACCAAATATACAAAAAAAAAAGTAATTTACATCTTGTATCAGTTTCCTTTTGTGCCAATAGTGCTACATAGTAAGCAACCTCAAAACTTCAGTGGCTACTGTAAACATTTGTGTTTGTTCATGGGTCTGTGGGTTGGCTGCCTGGTTCTGCTAACTCAAGGCTGGGATCAGCTGGGCCCATTCACATCTGTGGTCAGCTGCAGGGAAGTTAGGCAGCTGAGCAATCTTGACTGGGCTCTCTCTCTCTCATGCCTGGGGCCTCATTTGGAACAACTGGGTTGATTCAGCTTTGCTCTATGGGTCTCGTCCTCCAGCGGGCTAGCCCAGGCATGTTCCACAGCAAAAGCGAAAGAGGGAGTGTAAATGCCAAAATGCTTTGTCAAACTTCTGCTTGTCTCACATCTGCTATCAAATCCTCAGCCAAAGCAAATCACATGCTGAGCTCAAAATCAAGAGATGGTACAGAGTTCCCCAACTGCTACCCCCAGATATAATGAGATAGTGAAAACTTACATAGCAAAGGGTTTAGATCCAGGAAGGAGTGAAACGTTGAGGTCATCTGTCAATCAATCTATCACATATCCCAAAAACTTACCAACATTGATTGCAGGGAAGGAGAGGGAAAAATTGTAAGAGAGAGCAAGTCTATCGAAAGGAAGGCCAGACTCACTCACAAAACAAGCAACTTGGAGGATATAAAATAGTATTTCCCTTTCGTGGACCTTTCTGCATTCAAAGAAACACCAATTCTCACATTCCACTCTACTAAGACCATCTAAAAATCTCTTCGAACATTTCTAATGCCACCTACTTTGAATAAATCCAGATATGTCTTCGGAGTTCAGTTTTCCAGCCATTTGGCTCCAAAACCTTAGTATTCTAGGAAATACATATCCACGTGAGAATAAATGAAAAATAAGGTTAAAGGAATTAAGATTTCTCCCCATTTTAGATAGGTTTGACTTGGATAAATGTTTAAAAACTCCCTCTTTACTGTTCCCTACCACCAATTTTCAGTTAAGACCCAATGGGTAAGTCACAAATGAAATTATTGTTAACATGATATATGCTATGAGACTAAGTATTCACTAACCACAGCTTGTGGTTGAAATCCTGGTGCCTACTCTAGATTCCAGGAAAATAAATTGAAGATGGAAAGTGAAACTTCATAATGAAAATTTAGAATTGTAGTTGATTATTCCACCATTGTATGTTTCTCACATAGAAGTATCTTGGAAAAGTTCTTCCTTTTCCTCTGTGTTGTTTTATAAGAGAAGCCAGCCACTTTAATAGTCTGTACATAATAGTCTGTACATATAAGATCCATAAAAGATAATGTGTAATAAAGATGGTTGAGTCAGATAGACCCAGCAGATAGACATTTTGATAATCAATTTTTAACTAGGTAATAAGAGTTGACACCATACCCCTAACACCTTCTGGTCTGGGAGGAGAATTCTGTCCTTCGTCCTTCGTGGGGAATTTCACAGCACTGCCTGGCTGAATTCCAAAGCACTGACCACTGGAAGGCACCAGGCATAATATTGCACTCGATGGCCATCAGTTCGGCCTCGAGCCTAAATTCCTTGGCAGCTCCCTATAAATTAATGGGTTCTGTCATTTGATCTGAAGCAATTATTCACCTTCGGTGTGGTTTTGCTTGTGGCCAAGTTAAACAGAGGAATCCATCAGCTGCATGTGTGTTCATTAGGACCAAGTTTTTTTGGTGGGGCTGAAAATGGTCTAGATGAGATTCCATAAATCAGTGCTAACAGCTACCATGGCGAATTCTCTCCTGGCACTTTAAGACACTGGGGCTCCTTTCCTTTACACGTGATTGAAAGCTCTTGATCCAACACCAGCAGGAGTGCTCAGGCCACAGCCTTACATCCTGGTTTTTTTCACCTGGCTCTTTGGGATACCATTGGGAAGGAGAGAGCCAATATCATTATAGTAAAGTATTTCATATAATGAACTGAAAAATCCCATTCCTTAAGTAATGGCCAATAGGTAAGCACATTAATTTTCTTTTCTACTATTATGAAGTTAACTAGTGTTCACAGCAACCAGAGAAACAATTCAAAAATATATGAGAAACTTCCTCCACCATCTCCTGTTTCACTCCAGCCACATGCCCCAGGTAACCGAGGTCAGCCTGGAATACAGACATCCACGTATTTCCCCACCTTCATAGCTACACATGGAGGGAAGAGCCGTGACAGATGAAGGGATGAGCTAAGTAGGGGCTAGAGGCAAAGACTTTTATTTTGTTCCAAGGTAAAGGAAAATACCAGACGGTTTTAAGGGAGGAGATAGGGAGAGTATTAAGTTCTCTGTGTGTGGCGACTAAACAGACGCAGGGACCCCTTCAGGAGGCTATGTCGGTTGTCCGGGAGAGACGGTGCTGGCAGCGCAGGTGGACAGCAGTAGATATCTAGGAGTTCAGCCTGGGTAAGATCTGATGACGGATTGGGTGCTGTGGGGAGGAAGGCCATTTCTGGCTGACACATCTGGGTAGCTAGTGCTGCCTCACCTGGAAAGCGATCCCCGAAGGAATGGGAGGCTTGGAGCAGAACACGTGAGCCAGTCTGAGATGTGCCAGGTAAGGCCTTCCAATAAGGAGCTCACATGGACTGTTGGCTCAGAGGAGAGGCACAGACTGGAGGTTTTTGACTAAGGAGCTTGAGGGTGTCTCTACACCTAGCACAGTGTTCTAGCGTATCAGATGCTCGGCAAGTATTTATTAAATTACTAACTTATAACAGGGATCATAGACGAGGCTTTGTGGAAGAAACCTCTCTCCTTTCTGGGCTCAACAGAGGTCCAGACTCCTCAGTGTCATGTAGAGGCTAATAATTTGGCACACCTTCAATGCAGTATTCTTTAGATATCTATTCCTTAGTCACCTGTTTAGAGGAGAGGCTCAAAGCCGTCTGCGGTGTTGGGAGAGAGAGGAAGAAGGATAGGATGCTGCTGAGAAAGAGAATGGTGACCGCTGATCCCCTCCTAAGGGGCTGAACAATTCTGCCCTGGCCCACTACACCTGCTCCACTCTGCAGAAGGAATAAGAGCCAAGGCCCTGAGGCGAAACTCCTTGGATTCAAATCCTGCCTCTACCATGTGCTGGCTGTGCAAACGCAGGCTCATTATGTAACCGCCACTGGGCCTCAGTTTCCTCTTCTAAAACATGGGACTTATGATAGCGGCAAGCTCATAGGCTTGGTGTGAGGGTTAAATGAGATTACACAATTAAAGCATTTAGCAGAGCACTTGGCCCCCAGTACATTCTTCAAACGCTGGCTGCTTGCCTCATAGCCACACCTTCCTTCCAACCCCAAGAAACACTGTTCCTAAAATGAGTTCCAGAAAAGAAAACTCTCCACCACATTGCAGTTTCTGTGGTGTCTGAGAGGAGCAAGAGACTTTTCCCCCAGGCATCCTTCCCACCACTCTCCATCTGTCTCTGGCTTCCCCTCATCCATTGGCCCAGTTAGCCACGTTTTGTGGCTTTCCGTGTTGGAGGCTGTCTACTTTCACTTGATAATTCTGTCTGGAGACAGGATTCATTTCTTGTCCATCTTTACATTGCTTAGCTGCCCTCAGCCCTATGCCTTATTCACAGTAAGGGTGCAATAAACATTTATTACAATTAACTTAATTATACTTTCCTTTAATTGGGTCTTGAGAGAGATAGACAGACAGAAAGACAATCACTAGAGTTAACTTTTGTCCCATACCTTGGGAGCCAAATTCCTTGGCATTTGTCGTTACCAGTGTGTTCGTTTTGTTTTTAAAAACTAACATTGGAGTTTGCTTAGTATTGAGGGAATTTCTACACATTGGAGAAAATTTGGAAATGTGAAAAAAATAATATAATAAAAATAATAATTGCCCATAATTCTAATAGAGATAATCACTGGTAATATCTTGAGACTCTATTTATCTGTATATATTTTATACCTATATAATTCTATATATTCACATCTATATAAATTGCGATCAGATTGAATAAGGTGTTTCAAAAACTTTTTTTTCAGTTAAAATTATTTAAGATGAATTTTCCCATAATTTAAATGTTTTTCAAAATATAATTTTAATGTTCATCCTTCTTATGAATAAGTAGTCTTGCATGTAAATCTTTGCCCACGTATCTGTTTCTTTAGAATAGACTTCCTAGGAATGGAATCTCTGTGTCAAAGGGTGTGAACTCATTTTAAATCCTTGTCATCTGTTGTCAAACTGCTTTTGAGAAAGAGTGTACCCTTTTAAGCCCCCAGCAGCCACAAAGGAGGAAGGCATATACATCCTCATCCTCTCCCCACTCAGGGTCGTTTCACGTTGGACAGTTTGCCATAAAAAGGCAGTGACTTGTGTTGTTACTTTCCTCAATTACTAGTCAAGTTGAACTCATCTCTGAGCTGTCTGTTCTTATCTTCTGGCTTTTTGTTCTACTATGGGGTAAAAGTCCTTCTTTTTGATCTGTGAAGCCTCTTTATATAAGGAAGAAATTTACTCTTTTTCGTATTAGTTATGATTTTGTTTTCCTGGCGGTTTGCCTTTTAAGTGTTTTTGGGTTTTGAGAGACATTTTAATTTTGTACAGCCAACTCCATCACACATTTCTTAAGATTTTAATTGTGTGCATATTTAGAAACTCTTTAGTAGCCTGAGTTCAATGAACTATTCACCTATGTGGAGGGTTTATGGTTATATTTTTGTGACTGATTCTGTTTCTATGTGAATTTTAGTATTCACTAAATAGTAATTTTTATTATAAAAAAATTAATACAGGAAGAAAATAAAATTCACCCACCAGCCCACTCCCACATAACCAATGTTAATATTTTTGAAATATTATTATAATCCTGTTTCTTAGTTTTTTTCCACCTGTTGATTCTTCCAAATAAATTTTAGAATCATCTGGTCAAATTTCAAAAATAAATAAATAGATAAATCCAAAAGATTATTGATTGAGAAGATATTAAGTTTATAAATTAATTTCAAGAGCCATAAACTTTAGATTTCTTCTTCTAGAAAAATGATTATGTTCATATATTCGTTCATCTTATTTTGTGTATCTCATAAAGATTTTTTCAGTTTTCACTATAAACATCCTACCCATTTCTTGTAATGTTTTTTTCTAGAATGTCCTGGGTTTGCTAATGCCATTGAGAAAGTAGTTTTTCTGCCCATCTTCTAACTGGTTAATGCTATTATAAGTAAAGCTATTGCTTTCTCTCTATTTTATATTTAATCCATTCACTTTATCAAACACTGATTAAGAGATTTTACAGGTTATTCTTTTGGTATTACCAGGCACACTTGGATTTCTCCTGATTTTAATGAGAATACCTTCTGCATTTGCCATTAAATATGACGGTAGCTGCTGGTTTAAGCTAGATATTATTTATCATGCTGATTAAGTGGACTTACATTCCTAACTTTCAAAGAGGTTTTCTTTCCTTTTTAATTAGGAGTGGGTGCTGCATGTTATCTAATACACTGTCAGTGCATGGCTATTTATAAACTCTATGTGATTATACCATTTATCTATATAAATGTCCCCTTTGTTCTATTTAATAATACTTCCCCTCCCCTTGGAATTCTACTTTGAATTTGAATTCTGTTCTGTCTGAAATAAATACTGCCACTCCTGCTTTAAAAAAATCTTTTAGCTTGTATTATTTGTAAATTTTTTGCCTGTCTCTCCATTTTTAATCTTTTTATACCATTGATTTTCAGTGTTTCGTGCAGTTAGACATTTAATAAATATTGGCCTCATGCTTACTTTGTGCAAGACACTGGATTAAGTCCCTGGGATACAAAGATGAGGAAGAAGATAGAACCTGCTGGAAGGGGTACATCACAGCCCAGCCTGAACTGGCCACGGTGGTGGGCAGGTTGGAGAGCATCAGTAGATCTGAGTAGGGCCTGGCCCAGCTGGGGGCCCAGCAAGGCTATACAGAGAGCCAGGAGGTTTTTCACAGAAATATGCACATGAGATAGCCCAGGAAGAGCCAGTCAGCCCGGCCTCTGGGAGAATGGGAGTCTGGGTGCTTCTGGGCCCAGACAGTGTCAGGGACCCGTGAAATCTGAGGACCCCACACTCAGGCACCACCACCAGTGCAGGAGACCAGTTGCCGCTCCACACTCTTTCTCTCTGCTTCCTCCTTTCTGCCTATGCATGGGTTCTGTTGCTCCCATTCACTCATTCCGTCAACAGATCATTTTCAGCACCCGCTCTGTGTCGGTGCCACTGTAGGTGCTGGGAAACCAACAGGGAAGAAGACGTAAAACAAGACATGGCATCATGAAGCTCCTGTTCTACACGGGAACGCAGACAATGGCCAGCATAAAGCACAGAATAATTTCAAATAGTGGGAAGTATCACGAGTGGTGACTCCCTGACAGCTTCTTGTTCCACTTAGGAGAAAATCCAGAGTTCTCCCAGGGCCCCTGGGCCCTACATAACCACACACAGACATGCATACCACACACATGCACTTACATACCCCCCCCACATCACACACACACAGACATACACCATGTACATGCACACACACCACACACATATACACACCATACACATGCATATACCATGTACACATGCACACACATACACACCACACACATAGACACCACACACATGCACATACATACATACACCATGTACATGAACACACCACACACATACACCAATCACATGCACACACACCACATACACATACACACACCACACATGCACGTACATACATACACCATGTACACACACACGGAAGCCACTGTCTCTACCGTCTCCCCTCTATACCTGCTCTCTGAGCTCCCACCTCCTGGCCTCAACATTCTTCAAACAGGCCAGGCATTCTTCCTCCTCAGAACCTTGGCACTGGCCGTTCCCTCTGCCTCAATGCTCTTCCCCGAGACATCCACATGGCTTGGCTCCCACCTCTTCCAGTCCTGTTTGAATGTCACTTCATCCATTGCCTTCTCCGACCACCCTCTCTAATACGGCAGGGTTCCTCCCTGCACCTGGTCCCTCTCAGCCCTTTGCCTGGCCGTGATTTGTTTCCTAGCTCTCAGGACCGCCTGACCCCATATTATGTATTTATCTGTATCTTTGTCTATTGTCTTCCCAGCTGAAGTTTCTCTGCTGAATCCTCAGCACAGAAACCAGCCACACACCAAGGAGACACTCGATGGGTGCTTAATGAAAGACTGAAAGGAAAGCAATGCCTGGGGCCGGCAGTGACATTGCTGCAGAATGGCTTGCGGGGGGTGGGGGGGAGTGACCTCTCCTGGTAGGTGGACCCCACAGAGAAGGAGAAGGGACAAAGGCCGAGCTAGTCAGGCCCCATCCGGGCGTCTCTCACATGCCCCACTCAGTAGCTCCTTCCGCCTCCTTGGGGAGGAGGGTGGGTGAGGTCGATCAAGAGTGAGGAGAAGCCCTCCCTCCCCACGATGCATTGTTTCATCTTGTTTCAGACTCATACTTGTATAATTTTTGTCTTCACCTTTGTAATTTAAGTTTTGAGAGAATGTGTCTGGAATTGGTACCCTTTTCATCAATTTTGCCTGAAATATTGTGTTACATTTCTATCTGCTCCTCGAGGTCTTCTCCAATTCCTTGAAGATGTCTTACATCTTCTATTTACACCTTATCTCTTTATAGATTTTCATCTTGTTCTGCATTCTGGGAGAACTTCCCAAATTCACATTCAGGCCACTGGTCTGGGGTCAGTCACTGATCTGCAATGCTGATTCTGTCCTTCGCCTCGAGAGTGGCTGTTAATTCTGCTACTGCACCATCAGTTTCTTTTCAGTGCTTTTTTGTCTCCCAGGTCCTGTCTCCAGGTTGGGTTTGTGTCTCAGACAGTTCTCTTTCATCCTCAGCCCCTTCTCTCCTAGGACTTTCTACTCTTTCTCCTCAGGCCATGTCTTCTGGCTTTGTCTTCGAAACTTTTCTTCTGGTTCCCAGAGTAAATCATTTTCAGAAGCATATATTTCCCCTGAATATTATGGATATTTCATTCGTTGGGTCAACATTGCAATTTATTGACTGCCTATCCAGTGCAGAGCACTAAACTAGGTCCCAGGAGTAGCCCATGGCCAGCAAGTTCCTGTCCCCACAGATGGTAGAATCATATGGGGAAACTGAGTGATTTTACGGGCAATTTTAACTAAGCATGACAGGTGCCACGGATTAGACATGAGCAGGATGATGGTGAAGTACACAGTATACAGTAAGAGCTCATAACCTTGGCTAGGCAGAGAGAGAGCAGGGGGAGCTTGCTAAGTGCTCTAACTCAGAGGTATGGTTTTTTCTTATGCCCTTGTTGTTGAGTTTGGGTCCTCAAGCCCCAACCTTTGGTCACTCTCAATGAGCCATAATTACTATAGGCTTCTAGTGGTGACAGGTGGGATGTCAAGTTCCCTTTCACTCCTCTCACTGTCCATTTGGGTGTCATGCAAATCCCCTTTCAGGTCTACAGGCAGGTGACAGGTTGACGAACACAGCATCTGGTCTGATCTCCTGTGTGACAATGCCCATATTCTCGTGCCTAGCTGCCAACATTAGGTAAGATCACTGTCCCCACTGCCTTGCTTCTGACAGCCTGAACCAATCTGTACTGTCCATGCAAGAACATCATCTCCAGCAAGCATCGTTTCTCAGATTCTTCTGGAGTAAATAAGTCCAGAGTGGACAATTTCCTCCAAAATATGACCCTTTCTAGTACAAGTTGAAATGCACTGGGTGCAGTGTTCATGAGAAACTACAGATGGCATATTGCATTTCTGATACTCTCTGGTCACTGGGGGACACAAGGTGAGTATAGGCAGGGAAGTCGAGGAACTGTCCCCACAGCAGACTCAGTAGAATGTGGGGCCCAGAGGACACCAATGAACCTGATTCTAAGGAAGGGAAAACAAAAATTCATTTCTCTAAGGAGGGAAGAAGAAATGAAACACAGGCAAGTGGAGAAGGAGAATACAGCAAGGTTTCAAGGAGTTCAGATAAATATTTAAACTTGGAAGGAGTTATGAGCCTCCCAGAGCGGTATGCATCATTAATTCCCAGGCAGTCAGGTTAACAATCAGTTGGTAGAGAGATGGCCTCTTGAATTATTCTTTTAATGGAGTTCCCGGGTTAAAGTAGATTTCATTTAAGGTCAATCAATAGACAATTTTATCCAGGCGTGGTGATTAAAAGAAAACCATAAAGAAGTACCGTGACAGTAATCATTTTGGCTCAATCAGACCTTCCTTTAAATCTGGAAAGTACTGGATGAAGGCCGCAGCCCCGGGTCAGGGCAGGGGCTCCAGGGAGTGTGTGCTGACTCCCCTGCTTTAGCCAGATGGCTCAGCGCACATCCCCAGGCAAAGAGAAGAAATTCACACTCTTTTCCAGTAGACAGGCACATTGGGATAATTTAAATTAACAGTGTAGATCCAGTTTATTTCTTGAATTCCCAATGATCGGTCACAGTGGATTAGCATGAGTCAGAATTTTAGTTTGACAGAAGTGATTATATTAGGCTCCTTGAGTCTCTGGGTCTCTCTGTCACTCTTTCTTTATTAGAAGTAGCCTCAGGAAACCAGGAGGAAATGAGACGCCCGGGAACCTGTATCTCAGTGATCCACCATTGACTTGGTTAGGAGATTAGGAGTAGAAGAGGGTTTCTAGAAAATGAAATTGCCTTGAGGCCTTGCCGATTGATTCAAGCACTTGCAAAATGCATCCAGGAATTATAACATTGGAGGGAAAAGGAGCTTTCTTTTCTCCAGCATTTGTCTTCAAGGAGTCAGTGGAACCATTTTTTCTTTGCATTGTGGGTCCTTAGGAGTGAAATATTGTACCTTTCTCTCCTTCGCTTTTTCTTTTCTTTCTTTTCATAATAGTTCAGGCCTTTTTCTAAAAGTACGTTTTACCTGATCCAGCATTTTGAGTTTATTAGACGGGACTTTCCAAGGCTCGCTATTTATTTTCACAGTCTCACTTTTCACTAGTTCAAGACAAGGAAGAAGAAAGATCCTTGTTGCCATGTAGTTGTTTTTAATAAATTAGGCTTTAAAGGGGCTGCCGGTTTCAAGTTCACACACACAATTGAACTCTGCTGTAGTTTCTGTATTAAAAAAAAAAAATCCCTACTGTGAATCTAACAAGGAAAAAGCCTCTGAATCTCTCCTCCTTGCTATCAAGAATCAAAACAGAAACAAGGAATGTTTGAAACTATACAGATACTGCCCTAAGGAATGTGAAAATTCTATGGGGGAAGGGAATAGAACGTGTTCTGTTGGGTGGTGCTTATGCATGTTGAATATAGTCTTCAGATTGAAATTCATGGACTAGTAAATATAATGTTAAGAGGCTAGAGATTTGATGTAATATTTTTGATATTTTTATTATCATAAAGCCAGGGAAAAAAATAAGGTGTTTCCTTCAGAGGCAAGAAAAGCATTAATTATTATTGCTCTTGAAAAGATTTGTGATCACTTTTGGATACATTTATTAAAATGATAGATGAAGAACAGTGAAAAAGAAAATACAAGACTAATTTTCAATTCCCTTGAAATTTTCAGCTCTAAAGCAGCTTGGCAGTGGCTCTAAGAATGCCACAGGGCTCTCTAAACCCTACCGAAGCATCTTTTCTGAGTTGAGACATATGTGAAAATGTGCGTGTGTACCTACGCGCAGAGCATTTGACGTTCACATGCATGCTCTCAAACATGTGGAGTCAGCATTTGAAAGGCTTAGCAAAAGGGCTAGAATTCAAACCCAGAAACTGAGAGGAAGCTGCAGAAATACCTACATGTGAATCTGTAGAGCTACTGGCTCCCTTTCCACGCATTGATCTGAGAACTTGACAACCGAGAAATACATCTTTATCATTCTTTTTGCCTGGACTAAAGTATTATATATACTTGAATGCAACATTGTGTTTTATTTTCCAACTCTGCCAAGATTCAATCTACTGGTATTGAATATCCACCAAAAGAAGGCTAGACTATTACAGAGCATACACAAAGGAAGTACAGAAAAACCCGTAAGCCTTATTCTCTCTCTGACTCTGATAGCAATAAAACACCAACTCCACCCTTTCGCTCCGGGATTCTGACCAATAAGCAGAGACGGAGGAGAAAGTGAAATTGAATCTCAATTATAGGAGATATAAGAGAATGGGTGCTTTCATTGCATCTATATGGTTTGGTCTTTTCTATGCTTTACTTAATTCTGTTACTAAAAAAGAAATCTTTTTTGTTTAAATTCAGCTGTAAGAGCCTAAAGAGGTTTGAACAGTGGCAAACTGTAATAAGTCATTTTAAAAGGGAAAACATTTCACAAAAGTAAATCAGAGTCATTTCACTACCCTGGAACTTGAGTTTCCATTACTTTCAAGAGGTTTTCAACTTCAGGATAAATAGAGTAGCCAGGAAAATCACTTATTTGAGTTTAAAGTTGGCCGTATGAATGAGTACAGAATTCAAAACAGTGTAAAATAATAGTAAATTTAATACTGCTTGTCGAGGACTGCTTATCCCATTCTGTCTGTGAAGAGGTATTATTTGGAGGACCAGCTTGCCAAGAGAAATTGAGGCTCTGGAACATTTAGAGAGTGAGGGCTTCTAATACAGCCACGCTATCAATGTATTGACTATTGATAGGCCCCTTGAGAACTGTTGGGCGGCTGATCCTATGTGTGATGGAATAGAGTGTCTACTATGTAGAAGAAAAGGCAGAGTGACCAAAACCCATATTAGAAAGAAGTCACGTTAATCCCTTACCCATGGACCCGTAACACACTTTAATGGCTTCCCACTGCGTTCTGGTTAAAACCCAGACTTTGCAGCCTGGTGCCTAGTTCCACGCAATCTCCCTTGTCTGTGCTTTTACACAAGCCTTCGCCTAATTCGTGTTCAACATCCAGGACTCAGTTCAAGGTTCTTTCTTTGGAAACCTTCCCTGACTTCCCTCGCTGACCCCTTCTCCTGTCTTCTCTGCCCACATTCCCGTGGCACCTTGAGCCGACACAGCAGAAGATCTACAGCTCACTGTCCACGTGCTCTCCCACCCCCACTCCATCATGAGGTCCCGGCTGGCTCCCCCATCTCCGTGTCTACTGTGCCGTGCCGGACGTGGTCAGCTGGCCACTGCAGACCCCTTCTCCACCCTCCTCCTGCCTGCTCCGTGCCCCAGACTGGAGTCTCCCGCAGACTCATTGTTCTAGCTTTCTAGCTGGTTAGGTTCCTGATCTGTCAAATGTAATTTGTCAAACTAGAACATGCCAAATTGGACAGTGCCCTCTGGCTTCTAGTTGGGAAGGTGCAAATGAAAGCTGGAGAGTGGAGGGTGGGGAGAGACAGGGGTGGGGTATTTATTCTCCTGGCTCCCTCCCTCCCAGCCAAGGGTTGGCCAACCCTATAAGCCTCTATCTAAGCAGCCTCTCCCCTACAGCTACAGCTCTCCGGGTTCTAGGCACCTCTCCCTCGCTTTTCCCCTTAAGGCCTGGGGATGATAACAGCTTCCCACTGTTGCTGTCCCCCTGTGCTCTGTCATCGTTTATTGATTTCCTTAACCCTGCCACAGAGTGGTCAACAGTTCCTTCATTAAGCTCTCTGCAATTAACCTTATTGACTATGCCACTGCTTTCCTGCCAAGCCCTTGACCAATGCATTGCCAAACACAGTCCCCAGCAAAGGTAGGAATCCATAAATATTTGGTGAATGTATTTTATAAAACTAAGATCATGCCAAATTGGACATCAGGTAACTGCAGTTCTGATGCCAGCTCTGGCTCAGGCATGTTATATGAGTTGGGCAGTCCTACATACGAGCTCCCCACCTCCCAACCTTTCCCCAGTATACGAGGAAGTGTAGATGCAGAGACCTCTGGGGCCCCTTCTGCAATCCCCACCATGACCAGTGCACCCCTTGATTAAAGGGTGGGCACTCACCGCTCTCTCCTACCCAAGTCGTCGGTAGGGAGAAGGCTGCCTTGAGGCTCTGCCATGGGATCGATTCCTCCTAAGCTAGAAGATATTGATCCTATGTCAATTGCTGTCCTGTCTTTCTTTCCAGGAAGAGCTGACTGTAGACGCAGGGACTGTGCACAAAGGCAGTGTTTCTGAATAACAATGGTGCATCGTGCCATTATCGACTGTCCTGCAGTCTAACTGGGTTAGACCTGGTGCACTTTTCATGCCTCTTTCTCCCTTCCTCCAAAGCAAACCAAAGCCTTTAAAGAGGGAGGGGTGGGTGTAGACAGAAAGGAGTTATTTTATTTAATATGTAGCTGCTTAATACATGTTTACTTCTCTTTGAATGCTGAAAACAATTCATGGTGACAGTCCTGACAATGAACTTGGCTTGGTCCTAGTGGCTTGAGCCTCAGACAGTTGTATTCCAGGCCTTGTCCTTGCCAGCTCATCCCAACGCCCTCACTGAGCGGAGTTGGGTGCTCACATCTCCTGGGCACACTCTGTCCCTGGCTGACTTCTCCAGGAGGCACGAGGCTGGGCCCGCCACACTGTTCAAGGCACATGACCTTCTGTTAATCAAAAATGTTTTAATTTCTTTTAAACTCATAAAAAAGTGAATATAATAATAATGAATATATAATAAGGAATCAAGTTGCATCATATAATATGTCTCTATGTCAGTGTAATTGTAAAATACAATTTTTAATATTTTCTCTGAAGGAAAAGGCCACAACGGCAAAAGAATGCCAGTTCTGACGCATTCCTCAGGCAAATAAAATGTGAGAGCCTAAGTGCTGCGCCTGCCCTGGAAGAGTCTCCCTCACACTAGCAGGTCAAAGGACCAGAGCCGTCCTGCAGTGGAGGAACCCGTTCACGTCCTTTAAGCCAACTAGTCCCAAATGCATTTGAGCACAGAACACTTGGAGAAATACTGATCTAAACTTTACCTCTGTTATTTTTCTTTTTAGCCTAGATAACTTCTCAGAACTTAAGTAGTATAACCTTGTATTTATTTTTTTAAGTGCCCCCCCTGGGAATTTTATAGCTATAAATGCCTATTTTTAAAAAGAAGCAAGATCTCAAATCAATAACCTAAACTTCCACTTTTAAGAACTTATAAAAACAAGAGCAAATTAAACCCAAAGCAAGCAGAAGGAAGGAAATAATAAAGATTAGAACAGAAATAAATGAAAGATAGAATAGAAAAACAATAAAGAAAACCAGGGAAACCAAAGGTTGGTTCTTTGAAAAGGTCAACAAAATTGACAAACCTTTAGCTAGACTGACCAAAAAAAAAAGAAAGATTCAAATGACTAAAACCAGGAATAAAAGAGTAGACATAGCTACCCACCTTACAAAATAAAACAGATTATAAATTAAACAGATTATGAGGGAATACCGTGGACAGTTGTATGCCAACAAGTGATATAGCCTAGATAAAATGGACAAATTCTAGAAGACACAAACCACAGAAAGTGACTCAAGAAGAAATTGAAAGTCTGAATAGACCTATGACAAATAAAGAGATGAATTTCTAATCAAAATAGTTCCTACAAGGAAAAGCCCAGGCCCAAATGGCTTCACTGGTGAATTCTACCAAATGGTTAAGGAAGAACTGACACGAGTTGTTTACAGACTCTCCCACAACATGGTGAATGGCATCTGCAAAAAAGCCCACAGCTAACATGACACTTCGTGGTGGGAGGATGAATACTTACCCTCCAAGATAAAAAACAAGACAAGAATGTTGGTTCTCACCACTCCCATTCAACATTGTACTGGAAGTTTTAGCCAGGGCAATTAGACAAGGAAAGAATAAGTAAATAAAAGGCATCTAGGTTAGAAAAGTGGATCTATATGCAGATGCCATGATCTCATATGTAGGAAATCCTGTGGAATACTTACACACACACACACACGAAACTCTCAGAATTCATAAACTGAGTTCGGTAAGGTTGTAGGATAGAAGATCAATATATAAAAATCAATTGTATTTCTACACATTAGCAATGAACAATCCAGAAATAAAAGTAAGAAAACAATACCTTTTAGATTAGAATCAAAAAGAATAAAATACTTAAGTATAAAAGAACAAGACCTCTACACTAAGAACTATAAAATATGTTGAAAGAAATTCAAGAGGACTGAAATAGGCAGAAATACTCTCCCACGATTGTGGCTCGGAAGACTTGGTATTGTTAAGACGCTATACCCTCCAAACTCATCTCCAGGTTCAACGCAATCTCTGCCAAAATCCTGGCTGTGATCAGTCTAAACGGTGGAATATTATTTAGCCATAAAAAGGAATGAAGGATTGATACCTGCTCCAACATTGGTGAACCCTGAAATCATTATGCTAAGTGAAAGACTCCAGTCATATTGTACGAATTAGTTTCTATGAAATATCCAGAATAGGCAAATAGGGACAGAAAGCAGATCAGGGGTTCCTGGGATGGGGGAGCGGTGAATGAGGAGTGATTCCTCCTGGGTACAGGTGTCTTTCGGGGGTGACAAAGTTTTGAAATTAGGTAGTGGTGAACGGTTCACAACCTTGCGAACATACTAAAAACCACTGAACTGTAGACTAAAAATGATGAATTTTATGGCATGTGAATTATATCTTAATAAAGCTGATAAATGCCCCTTAGAGTCACCCCTGGGAATGCCACATGTGAGTCTGTTCTGGCGTTAGGTGACATTTGTGCTCCTCTCCAGCCCCCTCATGACTTTCCTCGGCTAACTCTGCATCTTTCCAGACTGAAGAGTCTTGACATCTTCATTCAGTCAGTCAGTCACCACTATCAACTAAATCGTGCTCCATGCTAGACCCTAAGGCAACAGATTTGAAGAAGGCAGACCTGGTTCCCGCCCTCGGAAGAGCTTACAATCGAGCTCGTGAACATTTAGAAATAAATTCTGAATTTCTGGCTTTTAGGCTATCTCTTGCCAGCGGGGGGAGGGGGAGAGAAGGGTAGAGAAGCCATTAGCTTCTTTTCTTTAGAACCCTCAGTTCAGGTCTCTGGACAACCCTACCCCTAGGTGCCTATTGAGCCATTACCTATTGGCAGAAGGTCAGTTTAAAATGTTTACCTTTTATACTTCCTACATTCTAGTTGCGTGTTCTCAAATGGTGGGGAGAAGACCTCCACCATACCTGGTATGTCCTGGGCACTGTGTGATGGTCACAATGTCCTTACAAGTTGGGTCACAGCAACAGCAAAAGCCAAATGGCGAACGTGGGCAGAAACCCACTCTGTGCCTGATACCACATGGGGCTTTTACAAGCATCACCTCATTCCCTCCTCCCAGTAACTTTATGATCCCTATTTTATAGACACCCTTCAAAGAGAGTTGGCCAGTGACACAGTTAATGAGTTGAAGAGCCAGAACTTTCCCTTCACCTCGCCTTACTCTCAAGCCCATGACCAGTCCTCTCTCCTGTGCTGCTTCTTGGGTTCTGCCTTTGAAATCCCCAAATGCGTTACAGAGACAAATGAATGAACCGCTAATGCAGGCTCATGAGCCCTGGGGCAGATAGGTGGAACACCGGCTGTTCTAATTTCTGGCTCTTGCACCTACCAGCTAAATGCTCTTGCCTCAATTTTCTCCTCTGAGAAATGCGTCAGTAACAATGCCGATCTCAGAGAGCTGTTGTTAGGATTAAATGTACTGATGTGGGTGAAGTGTCTAGAGCAGGGCCTGGATATACTAGATGATCTGTAAGTATTAGCTGTAATCCCTCATCAAACCACATAGACCTAACAGCAGTTACAATGGGTCCTCCATCTGATCGGCTTGCCAGATGCCGGACACCATGCAGGACACACACTGTCCCCCATAGCCAACCTTTCTAACCCCTATGCAAGCAGAGAACAGTTATTATTCCCATTTTACAGATGAGAAATTGTAATAACTGAAGATCATAAAAGCTAAGATGCAAACCAGATTTGACAAATCTATGCCAACATCCTGCTCCTCCCAGGGCCAGGATCCACTGCATTCCCTGGGACTTGGAATAGCTTCCCTGTCAGGAAAGCTTCCCACCTCAAGGTCTGATCACATCCTGGCATCCCAGGGGACAGTGGTGAGCTGTAACCTGGGCCAGAAAGAGGGAGGCACCCGACACACGATTCAAGGAGGCCCTCGCTCTGAGGGTCCTGCAAAGGCAGGGATGGTCCTGGGGATTCAGCACCTCCTTAAATTTTGTGACTCATTGCCTAGCTTGACTCTCCCTGATCTGGGCCCTATCGTATCCCCCATCAGGAAGCCCCCAGACCTTGTCACAGTGAGGACAAAGTATCACGGTTTGTGTTTGTAGCTGACAAAATTACCGTGTCTCTGCACAGCAAAATGGAAAAAGACGTGGGGGTCGTAGTGTGGAAGGAAACGTCGTGTGGAGTCTGGAATACTCTGGAGGCTGGCACTGGCCTAATTCACCATCAGTTTAAAGCTGGAAGAGAGAGTTGTTTGAAGAGAGCTGGTGGCTTCGAGTTAAAATGCTACAGGATGCTAGAGAAGATAGAGGAACTCATGGACACAAGTGGAACCAACGTAACAAGGATTAATGCCAAGCATTTTGCTCATGCAAAGCATTTCCAACCAACGAGTTCTAGCTGGCAACCTGAACTGCAGAAAGAGAGCCAGGAGAAGATGCAACGCGGAGTGGAAGCGGCTGATATGATGAGATCCACTGCCCAGGCAGAGATGAGAGCTATCTGGGAGGGAACATTACCTGTGGGAAGAGAAGCTAATCGAGGGCAGTGGCCTTCCGCAGGGAAGATGCATCAGCAACCCCCATCTTCTGGCTGAAGCTTTGAATTAAAGTCAAGGCTCTGTAATCTTTGGGCAGGACTGGGGGCGGG
>RJWJ010010025.1:0-48231 GCA_004363605.1 Indri indri | reverse complement strand
TCTACATCCAAATCAGAGAGGATGATACCTCTACTTGAACAACTTTAGATCAAGAAGGGAGTTAATATAGACAGCAAATGGATGTTTTCTATTTGTACTGAGGCTGGAATAAGAGTACTTCATTTGAGAATGTGGAACTCATTACCAGCATAGATGCTCCACCTCTTTGTTTAAAGCACTGAGTAAAGCACTGTGCTCCCGAGGTTGCCTAGGGTAGGGCAGTGCCTGCCAAACTTCTGCTGCTCCCTCAGCTCCACCAGCTCAGACTCAGTTTGCCTGATCTCCTGCTGCTAGCCCCACCCTTCTAAATTAACAGATCATGTTTTTACCATGTCTTTTCCTTTTATCATCTCACTTTAGCCTCATAAAAATCTTCCTTTTCCTGTTGAGGAAACCAGCATCAAGAGAGGCTAAGTGCCCTTGTGATACAATTAATTGATGTCAGGGAATGTGCTAAAATCCAGGTGTCTCACATTCCATGCAAAATGGTGTAAAAAGAATATAAATTCCACAGGTCTATAAGATATTTGCTAAAAAGCAAAGGAATGAGAATATTTTCTTTAAGGATCTGAGAAGAGCTCTTTTGGAATTTGAAATTATCCTAGGATGCTCAAGCATGGAGTATTATTCTGACTGTTTTCCTACCACTCTCACTCAATAGCTGAGAGCTTACTTGCTACCTACTTGGTGGCAGGAACTGTGGAATGCAATGGAAAGCAAGAGAGAGGTTGTTTGTACCCTCCCAAGACTCACTACCCCTTCTCTTCTTTATTTCTTAACATCTTTCTTTCTCTTTCTGATACTCTCCACCCTCTACATCCCTCCCTCCCTCTCTCTCTCTCTCATCCACACAACTTCACCCATAAACTTTGCTCTCAGCCCCCATGAAGTTCAGATCCCTGGTAGATACTCCACAAGTACTGCACTTGATGATTCAATTTAGAAAGGGAGAAGGGGGTTTCCTGCAGTGGTTTTCACATCCTCTGAGCCTATGGACGTCTATTTTCCTTGGAATTTCTTATGACACTAAAGCAATATGAATTTATTCTCCTAAGATCTCTATGTATTTATAAAAATAATCTGGTGCTCTGGAGAACTCTTGCCTATTAAAATCAAAGGCTTAATTATGTTAACCAAAGTTCCCTAAATTTCAAGTCTCCCATCTGTCGAATGGGGACATGATGACATACAGAAAAGCATTTGAAAGTGTGAAGGGCCATGTAATCAAAGTATCACTATAATCATCCATACAGCTAATAGAATACGAGGGTACAAAGAGTGCCACGTACTGAAGTAAAATATTTGCTATCAAGTGAATGAAACCTCAGCTGAAAAAAATCCCAAATAAAGCTCATTTTAGCCATATATTCAGAACTGAAGGAAAAAAAGTCACAAAAGTAGCAGCAGCATGAGTTTAACTTTACCCCTTTTATAAGATACTAGTTCTCTGAAATGTAAACTAAAATTTCATATCAAGTAACAAATGAATTATAGTTTAAAAAAATCCTTTTGTCTATAAGATTAGAAAAAATAATTATGATATTAATTCCACTGGTAGGCAGGGTAGACAAGGGTTCTGGAAACACAAATACTGCTGGTGATGTAATTGAGTGCCACATTCTGGGGGTAATCAATACATTGCAAGTGTCTTAAAACTGTGCATGCACAACCATTCCACTTCTAAGAATTCATACTGCGGAAATAAGGATGGCATAAAAAGGTAGCTATGAAGATGTTCATTACAGTGTTGTTAAAAATAGTAAAGCACAGTGGTTAAGAATATGGTATCTGCAGTCACTGGGCTGCTATGTTAAAATTCTGGCATTGTTACTTGTCACCAAGATACTGAAAATATTAACTTTTTAATTTCCACATTGTAAAATAAGGGTGATATAGAACCTGTTTCATCAGGTTGTTGTGAATACCTAACAAAATACATCTGAAGCACTCAGGCAGGACATACTGAAAGTACTCACGATGTTAGACTATGTTCATCATAATGAAAAATTAGATACCACCTACATATTTTACAAATTGTTTTGTCCAAGCAACGTAATACTGTATGTCTTAGTGTGTTCAGCCTGCTATAACAAAACACCTTATACTGGGTAATTTACAAACAGCAGAAACTTATTGGTCACAGTTGTGGAGGCTGGAAATTCCAAGATCAAGGCACCAGCAGATTCAGTCTGGGGAGGGCCTGTCCCTCACGGATGACAACTGCTATGTGTCCTCACACGGTAGAAGGGTAAAGCGGCAAACGTGTTCCCTTAGACCTCTTTTATAAGAGCGTTAATTCCATTCACAAGGGCTCTGCCCTCCTGATCTGGTCACCTCCCAAAAACCCTACCTCTTAATACCACCACACTGTAGATTATGTTTCAATATATGAATTTGGGGGTGGGGAGGCATGTTCAGACCATAACACTATGTATCAATTAAAATTATGTTGTACATGAATATTCAACTTGGAAAGATGTTTATTAAAAGGGAAAAGCAGGCTATAAAATAGTATTTGCTATGTGATTGAATCCAAGTGGATATTCATTAGGTGTTATCCAGTGCACCTGAACTTGTTTTGAACTCAGATCCATTTCTCTAAAAATTTAGTTGTATTTCAAAAGAGTAAATATTTTGTAGTGCTAATATCAGTGTTTTTACTTCCTGGGGTAGGAGCCATTGAGAATTTTTCCTGTGCTAACATACTTTTAGTACTCAGTGTACTGTAATATAAATGACTTCTGTCTTAAATAGCAAAATAGAAGCATTACTTTTACTAACTGGTAAAGTCCTCCATGCCATAACAAAAGTCCCAAGATCCCACCTAGTCCAGTAATGCTACTAGAGTAATTATATATATAACATACCAACTCAAGAAATACTACAGTTCTCTGCTTTCAAATGCCTGTAACAATTTTTAAAAGCATGAACTGGGATTCTAACGATGTTTATTATGGGTATTCAAAACAGATGTACTCAGGCCAGGCGCAGTGGCTCACGCCTGTAATCCTGGCACTCTAGGAGGCCGAGGTGGGCAGATTGTTTGAGCTCAGGAGTTCGAGACCAGCCTGAGCAAGAGCGAGACCCCGTCTCTACTGAAAATAGAAAGAAATTAATCAGACAACTAAAAATATATAGAAAAAATTAGCTGGGCATGGTGGCACATGCCTGTAGTCCCAGCTACTCGGGAGGCTGAGACAGGAGAATCACCTGAGCCCAGGAGTTTGAGGTTGCTGTGAGCTAGGCTGACGCCACAGCACTCACTCTAGCATGGGCAACAAAGCGAGACTCTGTCTGGAAAAAACAAAAAACAAAAAACAAAAAAAAAACAGATGTACTCATAATTTATGAGATGGAATTTTAAGAATAACATTTGTAAAATGTAAAATTACTATGAAAAGTTAATCCTATCTTGTCCTACTAATAAGAGTCACCTAAGAAGTATTTAGCATGACTTGAGTTTTGAAGTTTGAATAGGGTTCTTGATTTGCATTGCAAAAAATATATCCTACCCTCTCATGGCTCATGAATCTCTTAACATCTAAATGATAACTACTTATTACCTAGGTCTTTGCTACTCCAACAATGAAAAGTTTTCGTCCTCCAATCTTCACAAAAGCTGTTTGATCATTCCCAATTTCAAGCAAATAAGTATTGTGCCCACCTGCTTTCACTGAATATTACTAGCATGGAAATACTTCAATTCTTTCCTAAAATTGAAATTAGGATCTTTGACTTCTACCAGTAGAAAAGAGCATAGGCAGATGCTTGTATCACAGATCACTTTAAGTACTTTCATATCTACCTCTTTTCATTTTTAACAATTTCACATGTAGAATACATAAATCTCATTAATTTTGATAGCTTTGAACCTCTCTGTTACGGAAGTTTTACTTTCAATGTTGGGCATTCGTCTCTGGAGTTAAAAAGGGTAGTGATGTGGTTTGTAAAAACTCTGTACAGAGTCAGAGTGGTGAACACAGGAAAAAGACAGCGGAGAAAACTAAAACTCATAATCAGCACCTCCCCAGCTAAAGGATGCCAATTATATCCAGCTGGGAAACGCTGTAAACTGCTAACAGTGCAGAACTTGGCTAGACTACAAGAGCTTTCCTTGACATCTGGTAAAGGTAAAACTGAACTCACCACTTCATGTCTAGGACAGGTAGACACAAACCCAAGGAGATTAATATCAATCTCACAGGGTCAGATGGAGTGACTTTTGGCTACATTCTTTGTTTTCGGTCAAAGGAAACTTTAACTAGTGGAGTAACAGGTTTTAAAAAAACAAACAAAAAATTTTTTTTCCTCCTTTTTCCCATAGTGAAGCAGGTTTGTTGCTTCTGGTTTGAGGCAGAAGTTACTTATGTCCACATGATTGCTTTCTGGTTGCATTTATAGATTGCTAGAATAAAATTACAAATGCTTCACTATTACTTCCAGTCCTCAGCCAGATGTGAATCTGCTAAGTTAAACAAAGACAAATGTAAGATTCTCAGTTTTTTTTCTCATTATCTTTTTTCCCCCTAACTGAAATATGAAAGACACTGTTTAAGTTCTTTAAATCCAAAAATTAGTGAGGGTGGCACTACTCACTTTTGTAATTCCACTGCCACACAGGATAAAGTCCTGGGGTTTAGATTTCAGCTTTCAGAATCACAATCCCTAAAGGGTATTCACTAGGAAGAAAATGCAAAGAGTCCTTTGCTCTAGAAACCTGACTTATAAACTCCAAATACTTAGAGTTCTCCTTTTTCACCCCTGAAGAAATATATTCTTATGGCCTATATTTCATTTCTGGGTTGTGACACCCCAAAGATCATTTTGAAAAGTGTTCTGCCTTCTCTTTCACATTAATTTTATTAGCTCATTCAAGAGATTATTTGCCAAATTAGATGTTTTCAGGTATTCTCTTGTCGAGTAAGCACAACCTTCTAAGATAAGTTTCCTATTCAAATGTACACACAATACAGCCCAAAACAAAACGATTTTTTTTAAAATTAAGAGTTGTTATATTTTAAAGAGAACAAAGTCAACTTACTGCTGAAAACACACAAAAAGGACAAATAGGTTGAAATCTTCACAAGAATGGAAAGTGTTTAATAAACTTAGAATGGTGGGCTTATTAAACTATATAGTGTTATTTACAGCCATAATTCATCAACTACAAACACAATAATGTGTTTGCATGGCATGCTACAACAGAAGCTTTATTGAATTCATTCAGGAAACATTGGCAAAATAAATTTCAGTTGCAAATTCACAGATACAAGCTTCAATGTATAAAGTTGTATATAACAAAAAATACAGGTAATATTTATAACAATAACTTACAGATACAAACTAATGATAAACTACAATTTCACAAAAGATTGTAAACATTTTGCACACTTGTCAGTCCTTTCTTTTAGGCAAAGTGCTCTTTTGATGACAAATAAATTAACAGATACACACTAGAGCAAACTATTTCCAGACAATACAAAAAAATGTTTTGATCTGTTTTCTTCTTGTAAACATAAGTTTTACAAAAAATGAAGAATCAATAAAAGTGTCTTGCAGGCCAACTATAGATACATACCTGGGCAGCAAAGTGATGCTGGAAATGCTTTAGGTGTTAAATAAAAAATTAACATTAATATCTTTCAATGGTATTTTATACATAATAAATGACAAGTTTATATCCTTAATCATTTCTATCCCTGAAAAAAAGGAATTAGGTATGACTTATTGGCAGTTGTGTCATTGAATGGGGTAACAAGGGCTGGAGTCCAAGAGTTGTTGGTGAATGAGCTATAAAATAGAAAGAAATTTGTGGATCAGTTTTGTAGGGTGAATAAAACTGATTTACAAACAAACAAAAACAATCCAAGGCAATGTGTGTTCATCACTCTTTACAGCTGAGGGCACCAAGCCACACTCATTCCACTGACCTCAGCAGGAGCAATAACTAATTTAGGATAATGAGTATAGTATTAAACAAGAATCTAGAAATGATTTTACACCCTAATCTTTATTTGGGGGCACACGATTTTGCCACTTTAAATGTCCTCCATCCATACCCCATTCACTGCACTTTACCCTGCAACTATTGTAGAAAGACAGTTCTGTCTGCAGAGATGCTGCTAGCGTTCACATGAAGGTGTCTGTAAGGTGGCCTCCCAACTTCCCTTTAATAATGTTTAACTACCTCCTCCTAAACATACATCAAAATGCATTTGACTTAGGCAACACTGCAGTCTTTCATGTGAACACACACAATTTTAATACTAATCTAAGTAAATGGCAACAATGGTGCAGGTTCTGATTCTTTATTTCACTGAAACTTAAAATGAAGTTTCCGTTTCACCATGGGCTATGTTGCTTCAAACCAAACTTCCCTCTGAGAGCAAGGAGGAAAGCTGGACAAAATTTTTAAAAATATGTTTGAAAGCATCTGAAAGATACCAAAGTAGTGAGAACTTACAAAGTCAAGTCCCAGAGAGGAGGGAAAGAAAACAATGATGGTTTTTGCTCTACAAGGACAGTGACCATTTTAAAACAAAAGGAATGTCCGACAGGCTGAGAATTTCAGCACAGTGTTCAGACTTAGACTTTGGCTGGATGGTGGGGAAGAAAAATTAAAGATCAGGACCTATGGGAGAGAAGTCCTAGTTAGACAACAACAACAACAAAAAACAAACAGGCTTTCGTTTGGGATCCCAAAGGACTGAATCCAAGGAATAGTGAAACAGAAATATACCAGCCTTCATGAGGACTGACGCCTAATTGGATTACATTGATCTTCCCCTGGCCTAACGTCCTCTGCCAGAGGTAAAACTAATCCTCTCTGGTGGAAGATATAATCCAGACTCTAAAATTATTTTTAGTTTTTCATACCCAACATCTAAAATGCAATAAAAAATAACAAGACAAATAAGATGACATGACTTGGCTGAAAACAAAGAGGAAAAAGTAAAATAGAACAGACCCCAAAAGAACCAGATAATGGAGTGATCAGACAGGAACTTAAGCATAACTATAACTAATATAACAATCATTTAAATAATAAAGTGACAAAATAGATGATTTTAGCATATAAATGGAAATTTTGAAACTAAAAAATATAATAACTGAAATTAAGAACTTAATGGGTGAGTTTTACAAAATATTGGACATAGAATTAATGAACTAGAAGATAGTTCAGGAAAAAATATCTAGAATGAAACATGTAAAGTCAAAAGGCTAAAAATTTTGAAATTTTTAAAATTTTGTTTCATAGGGGCAGAAATAATATTTGAAGAGACAAAAGCTGAGGATTTTCCCAAAGGAAAGATATCAAACTGCACACTCAAGAAGCACGCCTAGGAACATTATGGTAAAATTTGTAAAAGCCAAATACAAAGAAAAGCTAAGGAGAAAAAGGCATTCACTTTTAAAGGAGCAAGAAGATCAACAGCTCACTTCAATGAAAAGAACTAAAAATAGAACTACCATTCAACGCAGGAATGCCACTACTGGGTATCTACCCAAAGGAAAAGAAATCATTATATCCAAAAAATACCTGCACTCATATGTTTATTGTAGCACTATTCACAATGGCAAAGATTTGGAATCAACTCAACCTAGGTGTCCGTGAACAGTTGAATGGATAAAGAAAATGTGGTGTGTACATATAATGGAATACTATTCAGCTATTAAAAAAATGAAATCAAGTGTTTTGCAGCAACTTGCATGGAACTGGAGGCCATTATCTTAAAGGTAAAACAACTCAGAAACAGAAAGTCAAATATTGCATGTTCTTACTTATAAGTGGAAGCTAAACGATGTGTACATGTGGATATAGAGTGTGGAATAATAGACACTAGAGACTCAGAAGGGTGGGAGGGGTAAGAGGGATAAGAAATTACTTAATGGCTACAACATACATTATTTGGGTGATAGGTACACTACAAGCCCAGGTTTCACCATTACACAATATATCCATGTAACAAAACTGCACTTGTACCCCTTAAAATTATACAAATAAAATAAAAATAAATCATGCCAGGTCATTAGCTATCCATATGCAAAACAACAGAAACGATGGAAGTCAGAAGACAATGTAATCATACCTTGGAAGTGCTGAAAGAAAATAACTGCCAACCTAGATTTCTACACATAGAGGAAATGCATTTACAACTGCCATCAAAAGAAATAGGAATAAACTTAACAAAATATGTGCAAGATTACTAAACAGAAAATTCTAAAATATAAGAGATAATTTCAAAATGACCAAAGTAAGCAGAAAAAGATATTAAACTTCATAGTATGGAAGACAATATTATTAAGATGGCAGTTTCCTAAAATTGATCTATATATTTACTGTATTAGGTTGTATCAAAATCTTAATCGTTTTTCCTTTGTATGGAAATTGACACTCTGGTAAACTTATGAAAATACTAAGGGTCACAAATAGGTGATACAAACTTGAATAACAACAACATAGAAAGATCTGTACTACTGGATATTAAGAATTATAGACCTAACGTGATTAAAATGGTTACGTATTAACACAAAAATAAACAGAACAATAAGACAGAATGGAGAGCACAGAAGTTGACACATACTATATGCAGACACTTGATTTATGGCAAATGTGGTTCCACAGAGGAGATAGAAAATTTGTATTTTCACCAATATAACAAAAAGCTTTGCTTCCTATCTCACACCACACTCAAACATCAAAGGTAAAACCAAGTTTCTAGAAGATAACATGGGAGGAATATCTTCATTATCTGTGAGTAGAAACAATTTCTTGAACAGGTCACCAAAAAAAGGACTACCCGTGAAGGAAAAACTGATAAAATAAACTACATTAAAAATTAGGAACTTGTGTTCAACAAAGCATTACATTAAGAAAGTAGAAAAAGCCATGCTACTGAGAAAATATTTTCAACACATGTAATTATCAAAGAGCTTTATATGCAGATTATACCAAGAACTAAAACAAATCAATAAAAAAAAAAATAGACAAGCCAGTAACCCAACAGGTAAAAGACATGTACAGGCTCTTCACAAAAGAGGATATATAAATGCCCAGTGAAAACAATGCTCAACTTTAGTCATGAGGGAAGAGCAAATTAAAATGAGATAGCACTATACAATCATTAAATTCGCTAAAATTAAAAAATTGCATCATACCAAGTGTTGGTAAGGATGTGGAGCACCTTGAACTCTCTCATATACTGCTGGTCAAAGTGTAAACGGGTTTAACTGCTATGGAAAACCGTCTGGCAGAACTGACTAAAAGTTGAGCATGTGTACAGCCTGCGATTCTGTTTTACTTCCAGGTACATACCAAATAAAAGTGTGAATTAATGTGCACCAAAAGGCATGTATAATGAGGTCCATAGCAGCATATTCATAAAAGCCCAAACTGGGAAAAACACAAATGTCTATCAACCATAAAATGGATAAACTGTAGTATATTCCTACAGTGGAATTCTATACAACAATGGAAACTAACTACTGATTCTTGCAACAATACAGATGAATCTCACAATGTAATTGAAAGAAGTGAGACACGTAATACATTCTGTATGGTCCAAAGAAAGGCAAAACTAAAGCATGGTTTTAGGAGTCAGGGCTGTGTTACTTTGGAAGAAAAGGATAATGATTGGCAGAAGACATAAGAGAAGCTGCTGAGGTGTTAATTATGTTCTACTACTTCATCTGGACAGTATTTATGTGGATATGTTCACTTTATTAATTCATCAAACTTCTATAGATATGATTTGCTTCAATAAAAAAGTTTCTTTAACAAAAACTTAGTAAACCCCAATCTAGAGATCTGAGTGTGGATACTTTTCTCTGATCATAGGAAAATAAATTATTTAAATATTTACCAGGTGAAAACAAATATTTCTAAGTAAAAATCAAGCACTAAGGGTTATCATTACGATATTTGTATTTTAGCTGTAAAGCTGGAATTAAACTTGTCCCTTAAAACGTTATCACAGAAATAAGAATGTTTGGATGGGTTTGTTCCCTGCTGCACCCCCCACAATATTTTTCAGCTACTACTGAGGTAATGTTTCAAAATGTGAATGGATCTATAATCTAATATTAAAAGTTACCAGTTGTTGACTGCTTGGGAGACAGCTGTTAAATGTTGGGATACCTACCATCCATATAACTATGCAGCGCAGTTAACATCGTCCCATCTTGGGGCACGTAGGCAGAATAAGCCATTTCTTCTAACATGGGTGGAGACAGCCTGGAGGGTGGGACTGCTGTGACTGGGGCAGAGGAGGAGTGATTAGGACTGACGTGTTTCTTGTGGCGTGCTCTACAATTCTGAAACCACACCTGAGTGGGGAGAAAAGCAAGGGAACTGGGTCACACACCAGCTCTGTGCAAATTACCAACTCAGTTTAAAAATGAATACAACCCCAATCACTCCACCACACAAGCACTGTATAAAAGTAAATAAGCTTTTAAAAAGTTCCATAGACAGAAGAAAAACATTTTAGTTCAAATAACAATGGCCATTTTTCCTGCTTAGATAATAGCTCTCTGGTGATTTATTTAAACACCAATTCTATATTAAACCAGCATCTTCAAAAAAAGGGGGGCGGGGAGGGAGTTAAGAATTCCAAAGAAGTCTCCTTAGTTTTACTACCGGCATTTGGAATACAAAGAAAAACAGAAAAAGCCCTTTTAATCAGAACTTTAAAAAAAAAAAACACCAAAAACTACTAATGTGTTCTTAGACACCTGCTGGACTTATTTCAAATCCTTGCTCAAATTACTAAAATCCCTACTGAGAACTTAAAGCTTTCTGCAACCCTCTTGATTCAGTTATTCCAGTCACATTTTAACCTGCTGAGTTCAATTTCTCTTAGTAACTATGTAGGCTAGTCCCTAAAAATCATGTTAGGGTCAGGTATATAATAAGAAAAAACTTGTACTATCTAAGTAGAATTAAACACAAACACATCCACCGGTGAGAGAGTCCACAAAACGCAAAGTGCTAACCGCCATGTTGTCCACTCTACCACAGAGATGAAGCAAATCCAGGGCAGGTGAGGCCAGACTGCCCAGAACGCTTCCAGTAACTAAGCTACCTGTGTCTGAATTCCCCGCCATGAGATAAAACCTGACCGCAGAGTGAGATAAAACTTGACCACAGAGCGTTCCTCTATTAAAATATTACATCACTTATTTGTCATCCCTCCAAACTATCCTGCCATGAGAGGAAAGAAAAGTGATAGGATAAAAGCTTTAGGGAATTAAGGTAAGAACATGTGATCGGGAGAGAAGGCCAGATAAAGGTCAGGGGAACAAGTCTCTGTTCGAGGCTGGTGGGCAGTAACTTGATGGCATAAGGGAATCAGGGCTGATTAATGTGAAACAGAAGGAAGCTGCAAATAATTTATAAGAAAAAGTTGGCCTGGTTTTAAAGACACACCCTGCCCCTAGGACTCAAAAATAGAGGGTTGACAAAGTATAAACTCAGGGATTTAAACTAAAGGAATAACGGTTTATAATTTAATGGGGAGTGCAGCCTTGAGCAAGCAGCTGAAAGGCAGCACCTAAGGAATGTTTCTGGGACAAGACTTAGGCATATACTAAGGAAAAAGAGTGGGAAGTCCCTCCCGTCCCTGTTCCCTGGATGTTAGACTCTGAGATACCTATACAGAGACCGTACACATTGTTCTCCAGTCACAGTTCTGCCCACAGGCTCTGTAACAATAGGTGCCACTACTATCACTAGCCTCGCCGAACTAAGAAGACACATTCAAACATTTCTCCACTTGCACAGGGGAACTGCTGCCACCTTCCTTTTCCTTTTATGGTGAACAGAGGACACACACCCCAGAGGCCTACAGATAACCTAATATATGCTATGCTATGGTTCCCAGAGTTTCCTCAAGGTATCTTTTTATCCCCAATAAATTGTACATTGGATGGAACCTACTTAGTTGAAAAACGAACAAGCAAAGAAAAAAAACAAACACTATCTTTCCATTTTTGTTTTTTGAGACAGGAAAATAATCCCAGACTTTGGAAATAAATATGAAAAAGATGTGGCATAAACAGCAGAATAACTACCTTAACACAAATTCAAATAGTTTCTTGGAACGATCACCTACAGGTAATCAAGCAGAGAGAGGTCTGCAAACACAAGGTGTCATAAAACTTGCAGAACAAAACATAGCTAAGGATTCCAGACATCGGACAATAACTAACTTCTGGCATGGATGCTATCTAGCTGCAGAATTTAAATACAAGTCCTTTTGACTCTGCTCATTAACTTAAAATTTCCTCCTTCAGCTTGCAAACCTCCAAAAGAGTTAAAATTTTCTCTGAGCAACATACTTTAAAATTTTCGCATTCTAAATCATAAACTACCTAAGTTGAAAGCAGCCCATGTAGATACACTGCAAAAGAAAAAAAACACATAGAATGAATTCTTTAGAAAGCCCAGACATAAAGCCAAATATAAGAATTTAGTGTATGACAAAGACGAGATTTTAAATTATTGGGAAATCATGGCTTATGGATTTAGGGAAAACTGGTTTATCATTCGAGAGGAAAAAAATAGAGAAATCTTTAGCTCCGTGGAACCAATCCAGATAAATTAAAGCTCAGATGTAAATAACTGAAACCAGAGTGTTTAAGAAAAGGAAAGCCAATATTAAAATACTCTTTAGATAGATAAGTATAACACAGGCCAAAACTATCAAAAGATTAGGAGATTTAAACACACAGAAACATAAAAGTTCTATGGGGAAAAAATAAAAAGGAAATTGATAAACCATGAAAGGTTAATCTGATAGAATTAATAAAAATCAGCAAGATAGAAAAAGAAAGAACAGAAAAGTGGACTAAAAACAATTTCTAAAATTACAATTAAGTAAACGTGTCCAAGTTCATTGATAATAAAAGAAATAGGAATAAAAACAATGAGATTTTTTTCAGTCTGGAAAGGATATAAAAGAATGATACAGTATCCAAGAATCTCATGAGTTGGTAGAAAAGGAATTCTTATCTATAGTTTCTGGCAGAATAAATTGGTATAAACTTTCTGGAAGGCATATAAAGTTTATTTTTGTATACAGAACCTAAAAATGTTTTATCTTTTGATTCAGCAATATCACATCCAGAAATTTATCCTAAGGAAACTATTGAACAAGCACACAGGTAGAAATACAATGTTGCTCTTGGCAGCATTTTATGATGTGAAAAACTGTAAACTAAAATTATGCTATGCTCAACATATGAGGCAATAAAAATGTCGATCTTAATATGGAAAGGTATTCCCACTATACTGTTCAGAAGAAATAGCAATGTTTTACTCTGTAAGATACAAAACTCATAATTCACTTATCTGAAAGGGTATATGAACAATGATTGTATCTGGATGTAGAGTGTAAAAGAAATCACCCATCTTTATTCTTTGACTTCAGTACAATGACATTTTGCTCTGTTACAAATATCTTACTAGGCAGATTTGTAGCTAGGAAAGGTGAGACTCTCCCTCTATGGCTGACCAAGTTTGTATATTAGGCTTAGTAATCAAAACTCTTTTCCTTAACCTTTCTTTAACACTTCAGTGTTGTGCCCAACGCTAGGAAAGAGTCTAGGGGAAAGAGGTTATGATTACTATTTGAGATCATAGTAATTAATTCATCAAAAATATTGTGAAGGGCTATTTAAATTATATACTACACATATGCATATATACAAATAACATATACATTTACAAGCTGGTACTTCTTCCTTTGCCATTATATCAAAAATACTTAACATTCAACTTCACATATCAAAAGCTAATATAGAAAAAAATACATTCTCCAAGTTTTAGTGCTTAGGATCAAGGGAACTTGCTTATAATGCTGGTGACCTAAATACTTGGAAATTATGTGACAGATGCCTATCTGGGGTACTTAACTCCTTCAAATAACAAGAAAAGCTCTAAGAAGACCCTCCATTTCTCTTTACTTCCAACTTCAGAATAGTATTATACATAACAGTCATGAATCTGACACTTACCTGAGGCTGTCATTACCATGAATGTACAGTCTTAAATTAGAAGGAATCCTTGGCCTATTGAGTCTGAACTACTTCACAAAGAACTTTACTCCTAGGCACAGGAAACTCATTACCATCAGTGGTAGTCCATGCCATTTGTGCAGACTTTCAATATTGGGAAAGTTTATTATGAATGAACACCAGTGCCTTTTCCTACATTCCCTTGCAGGACAGCCTTCTATATATATTTAAAGATACCTACTCTGTATGTACCATTCCTTCCCTTACCATCTTCTGACTTTATCTCCAGATAAATATCCCTGTTGCCTTTAATATTATGACACGATTTCTAGATCTTTCAGGACCTTAGTAGCCTTTCTTTAAAGGCAGTGCTCCTTTCAGATTGGTTCCTTGTAAGTCCCTTTTCAAAATTTGGCACTCTGAAATAAACAACATTCTGGACATGTGAAAAGTGCTGATGTGGTAGAACTCACCTCCTAAGAGGGCCCCATTACATGTCAGTCAACTAAAACCACTGGGAACCTAGGTCTTTAGAGAAGCTGCTGTACCATCAAATCTTAAAGCCACCTGCTTCTTTGTACAGATGATTTGTTAATTATGACACATTTCAAGCTTACAGGAAAATAAACACCTGTGGATCAATCACCCAACTTAAGAAACAAAATGTATGTACAATGAAGAAATTTACCCTTTTCTCCCTTTCATTTTGCCTTTTATGGTCGTTTGCTTTCATTTCTTAAACTTTTCTGAACTTTGAGCATTATTTCCCATTTCCCTGATCTCTCTACAATATCTTGATACAGTTGGCCACCTCCTTCTTGAACTCACTCCACTTTTTCAGCATCCAAGCTGCTTCTCCACCAACTACCTCCTTGACTCTGGCTGTTACTATGTCCACCTGCACAGCCTCTTACCCTACTCTCTCCCTAAAGTCTATTCTTTACTTTTTATACTCTATGATCTCTTTCTAAAGGATCTTATCCTTGCCAGGTGTGGTGACTCGTGCCTATAATCCCAGCACTTTGGGAGGCTGAGGTGGGAGGATCACTTGAGGCCAGGAGTTCAAGACCAGTCTGGGCAACATAGTAAGACCCCCATCTTGATTAAAAAAATAAAGATCTTATTTGCTTGAGTCCTGTTCTTCCTTTCAAATACCTGTATACATGCTCAGCTGCCACCATCATTGCATGATGAGCACAGCTAAAAGAGACTTCTTCCAACTACCAATCCAGCTTTCTTTTGACTTTTGTATTCCTGTCAATGGTACCATTCCCATGGATACTTTGACTTTAAATTTAAGAGTCAATGACTCTTCCACTACTCTTGGCTTCCTCATTGTAGCCTCCACGCCCTTTTCTTGCCTTTCTAGCATCCATCACTTGCTATCAGTGTGCGGTCAATAAAACGTCTCTCAGATGAATTCTAGAGTCTCTTTTCAAAAAATCACTACTTTGCTGGGCATCCCAACTAACCTACCTACCTCTAGCTAGCCTCTCCCAACCCTAATTCTTCCCATGTACTATCACTAGCCCTTTCTTCCTGAGATCATATATCATGGCTTAGCAGAGAACTCTGTATTCATAGGCCTCTTCAACTTCAACTATTTCATTTCCCATAATTTCCAAACATCAATTCTACATTCCAACACATTTTCTTTAACTCATCCCTCCCTAGCTTTGTTCTCACCACTCCCTCTCCCCGGATCTTTAGCAAAGACCATCGACACCTCCCTACATACACAATCATAGAAAAAGTAGAAAAAGACACTGGCTCCAAAACCCGATTTAGCTTGGAACTGCAGTTGTCTTTTTTAGCCCGAAGATCTTAGGATTGTTGTGAGCATTGAATGAAATAAGATGTGCACGGGATAATTTGACAAATGACAACCTAGCCCAAGTAGGTTGGGTTTTAAAAAATTGATTTAAGAGTATGAAGAGACCTAAAATGGGAAACTAATATTTTGACATTTCTACACACACACAAAAATGCACAAAGACCCAGAATTAGAACTTTTAGTATCCCCTGATTAGCCTTTAAAATAATCACCTGTATCACACGTCTGCTCAAGCCTGTTCTTTCTGCCAGTTTCTGGAGGGTCTGTGCATCTGGGTTGTTGTCCTGAGCAAATTGTGCTTGCATAACCTGTTTTTTTAAAAAACGTAAGTTGTAAATAGCTAAAAATAAGCAGGTCAGTCTTCTTTCTGCATTTCAACTACAAGAGAGATAAGACATGCACAAGAACATGGTATACTTCTATTTTAATACTTGAAAATCAATATGGAGAAATATGTATAAGTGAAGAAGAATGCATATTCTGTCAATTTACACATAAGTTGCTACACTGAGAGCTTTAAAAAATCCATTTCAACATAAAACCTTATCTCGCAACCATGCTGTTAAAAATAAGGTCACCTTTTCTTATAACCCAAAAATGAAATGCACAAATAGTATGAGTCTCATTTACTATTTTTTCCATTTTGTTAAAAATTGCCAGTACTAGAGAACTTAATAAAATACAAAGATCATGTCACATTTATCTCCAAACTCTACTGAGCTAAACAGGTTTAAGGCCCCTATAACAATTTTCATTAGTCTGCAAATAACACATAGCTCAACATATGGATTCCAATTAAGTGCAGTTATGGTAATGACTCCATCATTGTTTTGAGCACTTGCTCTACACAAAATATCTGGGATCTTGTAAAGAGAAATCCATCAGCCCACTGAATAAGAATTTCCAGGGTCTAAACATTTATGTATTAAAAAAGCTCACAGGTGACTCTGATACAAATCTTTGGATTAGAACCACTATGCCAAGTGCTATGAAATAGGGACACATGAACAAACTCTCTCTGGTCTTAATTTCTTGGGGGAAAGATACAGACATACCAATAACTACCCATAATAAAAGGTAAAGGGAGGAGGGGGAGGTACCAGAATAAAAGTACAAGCCAAAAGCTTTGAATTCTTTCAGAAAAGGGAATCATTATGGGAATCAAGTGAGATACTTGCATTTTATTACTAAAAGTCAACTGAGGGAAGTATTATAAAACATAAAGAATGTATCATAAAGATCGAGGGAGGGGAGTTTGGCATCCACTGTGATTGTGCTTGCATGCAGGCATGGGATGTGGGTAACGAACCTTCCTAAGGACCTCAACCACTACTGGTGCATGTGCCCTTTCTAGAGGGCAAAATTGATTGCATTCTCCACTATGCCCCTCGTATGATACTATCTTCTGCCACTGCACTTGTCACACTGTAGCTAAAAAAATTTGTTTACAATTACAATAATTTGTTCACAATTCTTCGTAGGAGAAAATGAGTTCCTTGAGGGCAAGGGGCATGTCTTATTCTTCATATCCCTAAAAGTTAAACTCCCTATCACATAGTATGCAATAGTATTAAGAGTTTGTGACAGAATGAAACTTGACAATGTGAGGAAAATCTAAAGACAGTGTGGAAAAAAAGGCCAACATTGTTCAGGGAAACATTATGAGGTTTACAAATTATATTTTCACTTAAGTTTTCTCTGATTAGTATTAGTGACTCTTCTATAATTAAGTATTCTTAGCTTTCTATCCAGCTATGTTTTATCCATTTACTCACTGTAAACGGATTATGGATTTTTGCTTTAAAAAGGGCAGAACTGGCCTAAAAGTTTATAATATCACTCAGTTGACTTCATCTTTTCTTTCCTACTCCAAATGTGTTACTTTAATATCTTCTTGTGCAAATAGAGCTGTGTTTATACGTAGTAGGACACACAATATCCCAAAGAGAAAAAAGAATGAGCAAATTAATTATCTCTTTGTTTTTAATTTTTCAAATAGAAAAAGCTGAACAGATATTTGGGGATTTGCTTGTCATCAATGATAATTAATAAAACAAAACAGCATGCTTTCACAAATGCATTTCAAATTCACAAGTTTAGTAATGGAACCAAATTACATTTAATATAGCAATTTCTAATCAAGGAATAAAGCACAACTTAAATCAATACTGATCATTTAGAATTGGAATATTCTAAATAAAGGAAAAGATGTGTTCATTGATCTTCCTTTTAATTGTATCAGTGTTTAGTCTCACAAACAAAAAGAAAAGAAAAGAAAGAAAAAAGACCTTTTTAATTTCTACTTAGTTTCACTATTCTGCAGTCACTAACACTGTTGAAACCCACCCCACTCCTTTTCCAAGCTCTTATAATATGGCCAAGGAGTGAAACTCTGCAGACACTCATCGTTTTAAGGCCAGGAGTTCTACCAGAAATGTCAGGAGTCTGCATAGCAGCAGCTGACCAACTCGATCTGAAAATAGATTAGAGTAGGAGCTAACTTTGGCATGTTTAATATTAATAATCATTGAGCAAGTGCTTCCAACTACAATAAGCAAAACATAACATTGGCAAGAACTTCCTAAATATATTTCAGATTTGTCACGTTTATAGATGTGATATCTGCTGACACATCCTCTGAGTCTTAAACTCTTTTTTCTTCCCATGAGTTTCTAAAGAAGAATTTTAGGAAATCATCTTATTTATTCTTCCCATTTTAGCTCTCCTCTGTTCAAAGCAGGTACTGAATAGATAGTCACTGGTCACCTGTAATATTTTATTATTTTGCTAAATTCAAGCTCTACTTCAGTATATTCAACATTCTGAAAGGTAGGACAGTTTGACAATAAGGATACATTGCCTGATTTATTAGTGGGTCTGGCAAAAATAAATGATTCAACTTTATTAAAAAACTCTATATCTATCCCAAATTCCTAAGGAACCACTTGAGGACAATTATTATACCTTATTTGTTTCAGCCAGCTCTGGCGTAAGATAAATGCTAATAAATACTGAATAAATGAGAATATGTTTTGAATCACATTACTTGCGCTTTCATTATTAAAAACCTATGATTCTGATATATATTCTTAAAAACCTATAATTCAGATCACATTTCCATACCATAATGCATGGCTTAAATATTTTATGCATGTTTGCAATTTAAAACCATAATGCTATCTACAAGATTCAGAATCTCACTCTTTCATTTTAGCTACTGCTGCTTCCATAAGTGGAGTTTTGTTAAGGCCCAGTTCCACTCATGGTCTCCTAGAAGTCCAGGCAAAATTAAAGCCAGAGGTTTGGGCAGGAGGGTCCAAGTCTCTTCTCTGCCATTCCCTTGGTGGTCTGCCTTGAGGGGAGTTCCTGTACCTCTTGGATGAGGCTAATCTATATCAAGAAATTGTTCTAAAAATTAAAGGAGATAATGTAGATGAAATGCCTAGCATATGACTTAGCACACAAAGACCCCACAAATATTATTGCTTTTTTCATTTAATTACAATCTATAATTATCCATTCACAGGAGTATATCTACCTATATTGGTTTCAAATTTTCACAATTAGAATGTTAATAAATTTTACAGCAAATTTAAGTTATCGACCTTTTAATTACTATCACCAGCCCTTCAGGGGGACAGCCTATTTTAAAAATAGAATATATTTATATTAGAGATTCTATTTTAAATCAGATACCTTTTAGTGACCAAATATTTTTCCAGATCTCCCGTAAGTACTCACATTTTCTAACTTAGGGCATTGTGTGATCTTTATTATAACACAGTGAAGCATCCGGAAAAACAAGGTTCAAACAGAGATATGTCTTTCAATTGCCTTATTGACTATATATGTTATACCTAAATTAAGAAATCCAAAATAATCATCTATTTGAAAAATTTTTCAGAATGGATCTAGATTTTAATGCTAGAGTGCTTTCCAATGCCAAGTTCCCTTGGAATATTTTGTGTTACATCAAGGTTTCTTTCCTAATCATTCTCAAAATAAAAATTCTCCATTGAAATACTTTTATTGTACCCATCTTAAATACTGGCAGATCTTAGGATACATGTTATTTTTCAAAAAGTTTCTTTTATTCATTTGTTAACATTGCTAACACTTTAACTTTTAAAGTCTTAGTTAAAATGGATACTACATATAAAGCACCCAGCAGCATAGGGTAGGTGCTCAATGTTACTTTACCTTAACATAAAACAAATACCTCAGCCACATTAATCTTTTAGAGAACATGATTTCATTATCAGCAAAAATGCCAGAGAGAATCATTATATGTGTAGATTTAAATATAAAGCAAGGAGTAATTGATTTTCTTGACAATCTGTATAAATCAAATTTATAACAATTATATTTCAGACAACTAAGCTGAAAAGAATCCCTCCCTTTTCAAGAGACATAATCAACCTTTAGTATGAAATTATAGAATTACTCTCTCCACCCCCTTTATCAACAAGAAAGGGTCTGCTCAGTTGTAGTCAACCAGTAGTTTCTTGTTTACATTAAGACATTTTCAATTGTTACCTACTCAGATAACACACAATCTTGTCCATTAAAAGGCTCGCCGCAGTTTGTTAAAAAGATTATTAGTGTCCCATAGACCCACATACTATATGAGTCTTTCTTTTCAGTGTCTCAAAATATCTTGCCTTCCATTGCAATTATACATAATAATATAAATGCCTAAGTTAGAATGATGTTATCAGGAAATCATGACGGAACGATATTTTGTTTCCACTTTGATGTTGATACCAACAGATCCCAGGGAAACAAAGCTTGAACAACTAGTTCACATCATATCATGGTGTTGGAAATACTGACAAACATTTTGGGGCAATAAGTGTGTTTTCAAATATTCACCTAGTTTTCATAAACTAGGGTAACTTTTTAGAAAACATAAAAATGATTTTAGGCAGCACAGAGATTGCTTTTTTTTTCAGGTGTGGGGTTTTTTTTTTTTGGTGGGGAAAGCCTTCAAAAATCGTAAATTCATTGTCACGTCTACCTGAAGCTGATCTGCGGTAAAGCTGGTCCGAGCTCTTTTTGCTGGTTTTGGATGATTAACATCTTGCTCTGTGAGGAGGGCGCCTTCCACACTAATCCCATTACCTGTATTTAAAAAACATACTATATGTGTTGGTAACTCAAATGGGGCCACCCATCTTACAATAATAGGTTGTTTGCATCTCTTGGCTTGTTGTGAAAACTGCATATGTCTTCTAGATTGCAAAACCCCTTAAATTTTAAAACGTATTACAAATACACTGTACAAGCAATATTCTATTTATAGGCTTGTATATTTAGTGAAAAGTACAAAAAGTTAGAAGTGCACATCCAAGGCCCATCCTTAGGAAGGCAAATACAGGGAAACAATTATTTACAAAAAGTAAAACAGAACCGTAACTCGAGGCTGCTGCCTGTGAATATGGCACAAAGCTAATACATACACCATGGCTTTCTCTATAAACAGATGGAGACCATCACTAACAGTGAACTGCTTAATGAGTTTTACCACAATTACACGTTATACAAAATAATGCATTAAGATGACCTTAGGAAAAATCGTTTTTATTCCTATATCCACTGTCCCAAAATACTCGAGAGTATTTAAGTATATATTTACCATTTTCAACTTCTCTTTTTAAATTATCCAGCATGCAGTCATAATGCACTCTGCAGAGGACTTTCTCTTCCACCAAAGCAAATTCTTCTCCTGTGGAAAGTTGCCTTTTGCAGGAAAAGCAGGCAAAGCATGCCAAGTGATAGACATTCCCCTTGGCTCTCCGGACCCAGTCAGTAGAATGGATGTGCCTCCCACAACGAGAGCAGCGAGTTCCATACCTTCTATAGTAAATAGAAGGGTAGGAGGGGAAGATTTTAATGCTTCGTGAGACATTCACCAATCTAAGATTAAACTAACACATTATGCTACTCCAATAGAATAACTTCAGTATTTAAATATTTTGAAAATGAAACACGAATCAATTATATTTCTAAAAATCAATGCAGTAAGCAATTATGACTTGAGATAGGGTCACAACTCAAACCTGTTTATAAAAATAAAACCTTCTCATTCTTCCTCAAAAAGAATACTGAATTTTTCTATAAAAATGAGTGAAATATTTAAATATCCCTTTTGTTATATCAAATATCAGTGCATTTATAAATTTACCTAGAGACTCAAGATAAACACATACTCTCCAGGTTGAAAACCTAAAAGTATGAAAGTATACCAACAGAAGATATAAACAATGACTTCTTAAAACCAAGCTGAGATGATTAGAAAATAATTTAAATATCATTTTTTAGAATGTTAAAACATTTAAACATTTAAAATTGAAATTATCAAAGAATGTGTAGAACAGTTTCACCCTCGTGGGTGAGGAAGGAAAACTCAGAAATGTTTCCTTTGATGAAAAAGCTATTGCATTACTATCCACAGGAGGGAGGAAATAGTACCTAAAACTTTCAGAGACATATCTGGACATTAAATGCAAATCAATCTTAAAAAATACCAAAGCAAGATGTAAATGTTTCTTTTTTCTTTCAGTGTGAGTCACTAGACACTATTTGTCATGTCTCCTATGGCAATCACAGTCATGGCCTGGCATGCCCAGATCACACTAGATGAGTATATGTTTCTGTGTCTATTCACTGATAGACATATCTTTAGAGGTATTGCCAACTTGTTCCTTCATTTACTTGAAAAACTGAATCCTAAAAATAAATTTCAGAATAAAATATGAAGTATTAAAAAAATCCTAAAGAACTTTCTATAAACCTTTAAAACCAAACCTTTCAAGGGGCTTTTAGTTACCATAAAAAATTAAGATTAGCCTAACCTAAATAAAAGAGGAAGCAAAATTTTACTATTGTTGAAGAAATGGATTGCAAATCTGATGAGAAATATGCATTTTTGGTTAATTATAAAATTCTGTGATTTTATAAAATAAAGGACTTCATGAAATACTTTAAATTACCTAGCAGTTTTCTTCAAATCAATCACTAAACCCTCTGAAATCACTTTTAGAAATGGAGCATAAATGTAATTAGTATCACAAACTTCATTATATAGTATTAACTTCCCAATTTTACAATGGACATTTTCTTCTTTATTTAGCAACGCAAATAAAGAAAAAAATTAGGTAATTTTTAAAAGTCAGGCTTAAGAATTATTTCAATTTCCAGGCAGTTGTTTATAAAGAATTATATCCTAGAAGTAATCTTACATTTAAACAATTATAAAGAGATTTCACAGAGAAAATGTTACATTTAATATCTTATGCAAACATAATCTCACAAACTAAAGACTGAACATACAAAGGAACATGATTTTTTGGCAGAATAATTAGATTTGGTGTATTTATGATACCAGGATGGTCAATTCTTTTGAATAATATAGTTTACCATAGTCTACAAACTGCTAGCATTTTATTGGTGTATAACTAGGAATCATTCTATGGTAAACTGGTAAATGCATAACAAAATCTTGATTTTTTTTTCCTCATAATGATTTTATTTCATCTTACCACTTCCCCAAACAGGGGCTTTGTTATAATGAGTCATCTTGTATTTTATACTTTATACCTATATACGGCAAACGAGGTTCCCTGTTTTTATGCCTAAAATTTTCATTCCCCAAAGTGAAAGTATCATTTAAAATTAATTTTTGTATACTGAATTCGTAAAGGAGGTAAACATGTGTATTTGATTTGTTTTAATACTAATTATATCTCAACAAATATGAAAGCATTCTTATGTTGAAATCTATTATGTAAGAAAAACTAGGCTTCGATAAATGAAATTGAACAAGAAAAAGCCTGTTTACGAAAGTCCTTTTGCATAATAATTTCTTTGCATGTCTACTAAGAGAAAGCTTCACAGCATACCTGAAATAATCAAGTTTACAGAAAATGTCCTTGTCTTTAATATAACAGCTGGTGTGCCTTCCTAAGGAGGTTCTGCAAACACTGCAGGACAGACACCGGACATGCCAGCACAGGTCATTCACCTGTGAAGGGAAAAGGGGCAGGGTGAGAAGCCACTCTGATACCACACTTAAGAACAGCATCCATTGGTTTTGTGCATGAGGCAATTTAAAACACTGGTCTCTTAATATTTTAACACATACTCTGAATATTTTCAGTGAAAAGGTGTCATTTATATAAATATGCATCTGGACATATTCTTTTTTAGACCCCGACCAGAAAATTATACTAGCATATGCCACATTTGTGTTTATATATTTTTTTATTCCTTTGAAGAATTCAGATTGTTTTTTCTTTCTTAAATTGAACCTTTATGAACACAGGAAAATTTTGGTCACTTTAAAGTCATACATACAAGCGTGGTTTTGTTTTGAGCCAAATTCTTTCCACCATGAAACCTGGTAGTTAAAGAAGACACCTTCTTGACCTACTTTTTGGCTAAACAATTATAAACTGTGTACCCATTGGAGAGAGCAAAAAAAAAAAAGTGAAAAAGCAACATGGTAAGATACTTACCCTCGTAAAGAAGCTAGGCAATCCATTCCCCTTACAAAACAGAAATTGCTAAGGTAGATTTACATGTTGATATGGCAAAAGCCCAGGCTCCCTCCTAGCATTAAACAGCTGTACAGAAACAATAGAAGCAAGGAGTGTACTGGTAAACCTGCCTATTGATTTGGCTATAGGAGGAAAAAAAAACAAATCTGATTGCAAGTGGTTCTAAAAAGGCACCCAAGCATTATTTTCCATTTATACTTCACGTAGTAAAATACAAGGTGGTGTTTAATAAGGCACGGCACTTTATACTTTCTATATAGGAACATTAAATACTGCCAATTCAGGGAACAAATCACAATTACTCTCACTTTACACTGTTGCCATCATCCTGTAAGTACTACAACTTTATCCTTAGAATTTGAAGATGTGAGTTAGACTGAACTGGCCTGCAATGCAGGCTAGTAAAGTTTGTTCTTGTTAAATGGACACAGAACTAGGTTTATGCTTAAATTTCATGTAAAAGATTAGCAATACACAAAAACACCAGTTACATCCTACAAATGGATCTAATGACTAAAACAGGAAAGTAAATGACTGTGAGATATAACTTTTGCTACACTATTTCTTAATGAATACTATCTGTCCAACAATTCTATCAGATTAGAACTAGTGTTCAACATGGTTTTCTATGATATACAATATGAAAGTACTTTGAAGCTAAAAAAAGTTTTACTGGATTCTAATTACAGTTATGTGCCTCTTTCCAAAACATTATTTCATAAAAAATGAGAGTCTCATTTCTTATGAAATTTTAAAACTTTTGGTCTTTCTTTGAAACAACTAGAAAATAGCAAAGAAATAACAGAAATCTGAGGAAATTGGAATAAAAAATATTAACAATGGTGAATACTGTCCTAGAAATGAAGATGTACTCATATTTTTCCCCAAAAGGGGCCCTACTAGATACAGTTTAGAAGTACAGGCTCCACTGTTTAGGACCTTCTGTATTTCAATCTTATCCAGGTTTTTGTTTTCCTTTACTCTTACAGGCAAAGCTTCAGAGCAGAGTCATGGCCTCCCTTTTGCTCTCTACGGAAGCCAGACCTAATGCCTGGTTTGTCACCTTTCTTCAAAGTTTACTTTGCCTTCCAAAAATGCTGCTTCATCTTCCATTTATTTGCCAAGGAGTAACGTAAGATGAAGAGAGAAGATTCTGGAGACTATAAACCTGGTATTGGCTGGTACTGATCCAACCTGTATATTCCTAAATATACAGATTCCTAAATATAATTCAGACCAAGCCAGCAAAACTACCCAAAGAAGAGGGCACTGAAGTATTAGATGAGGCAATAGATGCATCTAACTCCTCTCATACTTTTCCATTCTACCTCTGTTTTACTTGCCTCACAAGATGGTGTTTTTCTGTATTAGTTTCATCCTCAAAGACTACGATGAAACCATACTAGGTCTAACTATATTTTGTTAGTGATTCGCATTGAATTTAAACTTATCTGGAAGTTTAAATGGAAAAAAGTTAAGAACTCGGACTTTATATAATCGTAAAATATCAAACTTTACTTCAAATTTATACACTAATCTGTACAAATGGTATAATAAGACTGTATATAGAAGATTTCATTGGGAGGACTTCTGTCCTATTACGAAGGAAAGCTTTATGACTCACTAAAATAACTTGGATATTTCATATAATACAAAGATGTGTGATACGTAAATATATTTTACTACATACAAGATTAACACTAGAAACTAATCTATTGCAGAGGGTGTGTTAAGTGTCACTTCATCTTAACCTTTTTCTACATCTTCTCTGCTATGAAGTGTTAAAAGCCTTCACTGATCCACTATATAATCCTAATACACTGATTAGGATTATGCTAATTATTGAGAGGACTCATTAAAAATAAGAAGCTAGCTTTAATCCAAAAGATTTTTCAATATCCAAAAGGCTCAGGATTAGCAACATTGAAAGTGAAAGCTCAGGAATGTAGATTTAAAGAGAAAGCTACGTTAATTTGCCAGCTTTAAGAATCAATTACCAAGTAACAGTCATTTTTTAATGTTTTCACTAAAACTTCTTTTGGTGCTTTATTTGGATTTTATCTATGGAATATTATTCCCATTTTACAGATGTAGCGGCTTTGTATGTTGAGATATTAATACAAACTTAAAGAAACCCACTATTTGGACTTTTAAACACATACTATCTTTAATCCTTTTGAGAACCTAATTAGTGTGGATAGAGAGTAAAAAGTCTACTGGTTTGCTACTAATTCAGTGTAGAGAGACCATTATTTTAAAGTGTTTTTAAAATTCAACTTAGATTGAAGACCCATGATATTAGTATTAAGATACATGGGACTGTGATCTTGTCTGCAATGACATGGATAACTGCGGCCTGCCAGAATTTCTACTCCAAAATTCCCCCACAATATTTTAGGTGAAAAGTAAAACGAATTAAGACAGTCAACTCTCAAACCACCACTTGAAACACTTAATTCCAGGCTTGTGTGTGTCTAACTTTACATCAATTTCCATTTTTTCCCAAGCACTAGAGAAGGCATAACAGCATTGGGTGTCCTTAGTAAGAGTAGGAAGCTACTGAAACGGTTTTTATTTAAATGCTTGAATGAACTTTTACTTTGGAAAATCCTCAGCTAACTGTAAATAAGTATAAAACTATGTTTTTAAAGATCTGTCCAGAAAAGATCCTTTAATACACTTTACAGTGGCTCTCACCAAAAGAGACACTGCAAAGGGGAATCGGCATATACCGACTTAAAATTCTTCTAAGCTAAGCAGGCAGGGACGCGGGCCTTATGGAGTGGAGGAACAACAATCAATTTGGAGGGAACAAAGACTTTAAGAAGGTAATAATCCGAGGCTTGGTAAATAATAACAATTAAGCAAGTTCGTGTCTCTGAATGGGTGAGGTTTTCTCCACTTCCCTTCCTCTACAGGTCGGTGGCTGGCTCCAATACCTCCACCCCCGGAATCGCCACTTCTAGACTGAGATGTGTCACACGTAAACTGTTTTTCGAAAACATGGAAGAGCCTAAGATTTCTTCTCACACTTAATCCCACCCCATGAACTATCCCAGACGGGGTGATTTGCAGAGAAAGCCTACAAACTCCGTCCTAAACTTGGGTGGGAAGGGTGTGTGTGCGGGGGAGTACTTTTCTTTTTTTCCAGAGCTCACCCGCTAACCCCGCTCCCCTTGGGCCTTGCGCCCGCGGCACAGTCCTACCTTGAGAAGGTATTTGTCCACGATCTCCAGGCCGCAACTGTTGCACACACACTTGCCAGGGGGGCAGCCGGAGCCCGAGGCCATGGACCGGGGCGAGGACGACGGGGACAACGGGGCCGAGGAGGAACACGAGTCCTCGTCCCCCGCTCCCTCGGGGCTCACCTGCAGGAAGGCGCGAGGCGCAGGCGGTTCTAGACCCCTCCTCCCCTTCGCATTCCCCTAACCCACGGGGCGCCCCCACCTCCTCCCCTCCCTTCCCTCGGCCCCCCCGGCCCCTCTTCTTGAGGTCTCCTTTCTCTCCCTCCCCCCGGGTCCAACCTCTGGCCACGCACCCGTTGGGGCTGCCTGCTCCTGACCTCGACGACCCGGGAGCCTTGCGGCTCCGCCCGCCACGCAGGCTCTCCACCCGCCTCCCGAGCGGCCAGCTGGGCCCGGGAAGGAGCGCCGGGACAGTAGTCCTCCGTCGTGCGCCATCTCCCCGTGGACAGTCTCGCCAGCACCCGAGTCCCTCCCCACTCACCAGTCCCTCTTCCCCGGCGCCTTTCCGAGTCCTTCCGGTCGCCAGGGCTGCAGTCGGTCCGCACTCCTCCGACATGAGACCCCGGCACTGCGCGGTGGGAGGGGAGGAAAATGGGGAGAAACAGATATCAGAAGTTCAGAGCGTGCAGCGCGACCCCCAGCCTCGGCATTGGGGGCGAGGTAATGAAGGCCCCCAGCGCGGCGCGCGGCGCGTGCAGCCGTGCGGGCGCCTGAGCTCGAGCGCCACGGGCGGGAGGGCGCGCAGCCTTTCTCGCCGGCCGCGGGCGGCCGCCACCCGAGCGCCGAGGGATCGCCGGGCGCGCTGCGGCGCTCCCGGGGCTCCGGGTCCCCAGAGCTCACCGGAGCACGTCGGTTCCCCGCCCCCCCACCGGGGATAACAAGTTAATAATAATCATCCTCGCACAAAGCGTTTTCTTTCTAGACGTCAATCACGGCGGAGCCGGGAACACCGGGCTAAAGGGGGTGCGGGGCGGGGGGGAGGTGGAGTGGGAGAGAAGAAAAGAGGATTGAGGAGGGGGTGGGGGAAGAAACTTGATTTCTTTAATAACCTCAATTAAAAGAGCAAGACACATATATATTTTTAAAAGGGGGCTTTTTGAATAGGATAGCCCAAAAGGTGAAGAGGTTTAATAGGATACTTGAAAGCTAATTACAGCGGGATTTAAGAAGCCTGGTGTTTGTTCCGATGACAATTTGAATGAAAATGCTTCAGATTAAACCGAGCCAGCAGCTCTTTCGTAAACTTACAGCAATTAGAGTCGCAAGTGATTTACAGTCGTTTCTTTAAGGTGTAAATTGCCACTTATTACTCAGTAAGTCAACATTTGAGCTACTAAAGGATTATTTTTAGCCAGCGCAAAAAGCGGGTCGAATAATGGAAAATATCCAGCTGAATTTAATTTGTGCCATTAAAAGAACTCACCCAATCTTGGTCAAAATGTTTTAAAGCAACAACGCGCGTTACTCAAGTGTTCCAAGTCTGCCGGAGTTTTGTTCTTAAACGAAAACGCAGCCTTTCTGGGCTTTTTCTGCCTTCGTTTCTGAAAACTCTAGCTTGGGGGCGGGCGGGTCCCCCGAACGCGTGCGGCCCACACCTCTGCATTTCTGACTCTTCACCTCCCTTTCCCACACCCCGCCTATGGAAGCACCAGGCGAGATACCGGCCCAACCTGGGGACCTCCCGGCCCCTATGCCGGGATCCTCCCTTTCTAGATGCGCTTCCTACGCGGGCTCCGGCGCAGCTGCACTGCGGCCGGCCGCGTCCTCTCTCACACAAAGAGTTTGAGCAGAAAAGCTCCACGTTCCCGGGTGTTCCCAGCCAGAGTCGGAGCTAAGCCAAAGTCAGCGGCGCCCGGTGCGGGTCCCGCTGAGGCCTTCTAACAGGCTGCAGATGATTTTCAAACTAAAAACGCGAGATGCCCAAGAGTCCTGCCTCCAGAATGAGGTGAGAACTTGTCAGGTTCCCTAATCTACTGTGAGGAACCGTGTGACTCGTTTGGTGCGCCGCAGTTTGCTGCTTTTGGTATTTTAAGTAAAATGGCTCTGCTGGCCAGCGCTGGGATCCCGAGGCCTTCGCGCAGCCTCCTCTCCCTCTATTTCGCGGTGGGCCCTCGTCAGCGCGGCCAGAGGCGCGCCTTAGAGCCGGCAAGTGTCCGCGCGCAGCCGAGGGCAGGGAGCAGAGTCTCTAGCTCCCGAAGACAGCCACCCAGTCCTCCCGACCCCTTCTACTGGACCGCCACGATCGCCACGGCAAATAGTACAAAAGAACGACTCACATGGACTTAAGAGCGCCTTAGGCTCGAGGCTTCCTCTCCCAAATTACAGGCTCCATTCCTCAGGTTAAGTGAGCTTTGGGGAGGGAGGGCAATGATTACTGACTAAAGCTACTACGTAATAATAAAAAAAAAAAATTGCCAAGTCTACAGATGAGGCCGTTACAGGTAGTTTCTGAACCTTGCTTAGGAGCCCAAACAACTCGAGTTTCAAGGACACGACAATTCAGCCGGTCTGCTCAGGCGTCGGCTTGCTCACCTTCTCAGGGGGAACTGCCAGCTCCGGCACGTCCTTTTCTTCTAGTTTACACACAAACATCTGATCGCTCTTCCAATACATGGCACTGCTAGGGATGCGTATCACATACCAACTCCAGAGGGTCAGAGGCTGTCCGGGTCTGCCGATCTCGCCCCCTCCCCCGCCCCAATGCACTAATAAGAGCTGACACCGAGAAGGATAAGAATGCTACAAGTGTGTCCTCGACCCAAGAGGCCAATGTGGCCGTGACCATTCTCTGATGGACTGTTCTTTCCCAACTTCACTGCGGTCTGTCCCTCCAGGAAAAGAAAAAAAGTTTTGTTTTCCAGAGGGTGGGGCCTTACATAAGTGGGGGGAGGAGGTTGTGGGGGAAAGTCTTTTCCTGGAGAAATAGCTTCACCTCCTTAAGGAAAGCCCGCCTTCCCTACATGTTAAAATCTTTATCAGGACACGCCAGGTTTAGTATCAAAAAGAAAAAAAAAAAACAATTGGGGATGGCCTGTTAACTTGACTTAAAAAAATCGGCTCTCTGCATTTGCCATGACTTTTAAATTCTCGCTCCCTAACCAAAACCTAAACAAAGATTCATGTTACATCTCTTTCTGCAGCAAGCAGAAGGGGAAGTGGAGGTCTGGATGAACGTTTTAGTCATTCTCTTGCAAGGCGCAGCTCTCCGGTCTAGCCCAGGAACGTGACCGTGCCCTGACAGCCAGTGGGCTGATATATCTAGCGGTTCTGGCTCCCTTTGCGAAAAGTTTTCTCATTAAGATAAAGAAGGGACATCTGCGCAGCACAAACGCTTATGATTTGCGACTAGATTTGAAATCAAGGCTACAAGAAAGACAAGAGTATGTTGCTAATGAGTATTGCTCTTTCATCTAGTCCTAGACAAAATTTAAACCCTAGAAGCTGTCGTCAGCTGCCTCAAGTTCCGACTGCGGGTTGGGAGGGGGGCGAGGGAGGCACTCACACCATAATTTTAAGATTGGAGGGTGTGTTTGTTTTAATAGCTTCTTTATGGTATAAATTTTACTTCATTAGTGTATGAGGAGGAATTTGATAAGAGATTAGTTTTAAATGATTTTATTTCCAATTTTTACAAAAACTTCTGAAACATAAGTAATACAAGAAGATCTGGGAGTCTCTATTTCTTAAAGGCCTTTAACAAAATCCTATGATGTTGCTTCAGTTAGACGGAAATATATATGTGTAAACATATATATGTACACACACATGTAATCTTATCTCCTTGCCCTGTTTGTCTAGAAGAGGAAGATCTAAGTTATCTTGCCCCACCAGTCAGCTGCAGGAGAGTGGAGGGCAGGCTAGCGGAGGGAATAGGTAGACTTTCCCGTGTAACAGTCTGGGGCTGAGTAACTACTACATATTTAGTTTTTCTTCAATTGCATTTTTTTTCCCATAAACACTAAGGTCTTCAGAACATTTTCCTATCACCATTGTTTTCCTTTTCGCGCAGCTGCGCACATGTTAGTATTAGCCATCCCTCTGTCGGTCCTCTCTGGGAGACCTCGCTTAAATTTATGGAGTGGAGGAAAGGGGACGCTATGATTAATACGTTCCCTCTTAAAAAATTGAAAGCTTGGTGTGGGCTGACTTCAAAATGCTAACTTGTCGGTAGGAACCAGAAAGACTTGTGTTTTTCATCAAGTGCAAAAATCAGCATTTGGGGGAAAAATTCACATAATGCGTTTTCCATGAAATAGCATCCTTCTTGAGATGGCTCTTCCGAATGGAAAGAGAGTCGTGCAGATTGTTGGCGCCATCAGGCCGTGTGTAGAGCAGGATTTCATCGAAAGTGAAATTAAAAGTAAAAGTCCAGTTTGGAGATTTAATTACAGTTCTTTGTGTTAGAGTTTGCAAAGTGAATCTGGAATACTATTTGGCTATCTAGGAGAATTTATCGCGCGGGTCATTTGGAGATCCCGAGAGCGCTAGAGCTGTTTTGGGGAAGTAGGGCGGGGGCGCCAGCGTTCACGCCGTCTTTCCACCCACCCTCGCCTAATCAGGCGGCTCTCAATCAGGTTTTCAAAATACTAATCTTGATCTAAGAGCGCCTATCTCTGCATAAGTGGAGGAAATGATTCATTTTTAGAGGCTTCGGGGCTTGGGGAAGAAGAATGGTCGTCAGACATGAGCAGAAGACCTGAAAGACTGGTCTGGCATCGCTTTACTCAAGGCACTCGGCGTGATGCTGACCGGTCCCCCGGTGAGGTGAGCGCACCCAGCTTTGCCCTGTACGCCTCTGGGCGGTGAGTCAATTTCTGTGTTCTGGGCGGCATGCGCCTTTGGCTGGGGGTCGCGTGTGGAGGTGGGAGGAGGGAGATGTGCAGTATTTGCTATGAAAGTCAAGGCTGAGCGCCCTGCCCGCCTTGGGCCCAACGACCTTCTGACCCCTTGTCAGGGAGCGAGCTATGGAGATATAGCTCCTGCTTAGTGACCCGGCTCCTTGGAGCTCTCATCACACTTCTTACCCAGGCTCCTCCTCGACTCTGGCAAAGAAAAAGTTTCCCATTTTATGTGCTTGGGCTAAAATAAAACGGGCATTTTTTTTTTCTTTTTTATCACCTCTTTCTTCGTAATGAGGGATTTTAGCCCTAACTCCAATTGATACCAATTTTGGACGAGCCAGGACAGACCAAAAAACATCGTCTTGCCTGTCTGCAGGTGGGAAAGCAATCACTCGCGTCGCGACCGTTCCTACCTACTAAATTGAAATTATGAAAATCAGAGACCGCAGATTCACCCAGGGGGGACTACCAACAACCCTGGATCACAGGGTTTTTGCAAGCCCAGGGGGGTGAAGGGGAAAAGAAGAAAAAGGGAAGAAAACCTGAGAGACTTCGGAGTGAGCCCTGTTCTGGGCGGTGCGATTGCTGCACAAGTTGGGACGCTCGGAGTGTTCCTCTCTAAAACCTGAGGAGGGCAGGGAAGGGGTCTGGATCCCATGGAGCCAGGCCTTGATTGGAGGTCCAGGGCTGGGGAGAGGAACACCAACCCGCCCTTACCCCCAACAGTTTCCACTCACCGCGAAGAGCTGCCTAATTGGGCTGCGAGCAGCTGCGAAATTTGTAATCGGCTAATAAGCCTTCCACCTCGGTAATTCTTATCAAAAGGCATAAAACTGATATTTTCACACTCAGCTTGCACCGCAGGCGCCGTTGATAAACATCCTTCATCAGTGGGATGAAATTAAGCCTGCATTGACAGAGGTTTCTGGAACTCGATATTTAAAAGCAATAGATCCGAATTAGCAAATTATAACTTTAAGTAGGGAAAGTCCCCACCAACTTGACTATTGTACCCTTTGCCTCTGAGCTCCTCGCGGTGAGTAACCACATGTTTGAGGAAACTTAACCTGGAGGTTCTGCGGTCGGTGCTCAAGGAATCTCCAAAGTCTTGGCTCCCTGAATTGCCGCTTGCTTGGGCTCTCAGCCCTCACGCCCACCTGCAAGGACTTGCCCAGGTCAGACCAGTGGAGACCTGGGTGAGGCACAGCAGGGTCCTGGGAGAAAACGAGGTCCAACGAGGCGCATCCAGGACTCCGGGGCCTGTAGGTACAGCAGTAGTGCCTGCTCTTTCAGCCCATGCTTTCCCCAGCAGGCCCGCCAGAGGACTGTAGGAGGCGGTGGCGGAGGGAGAGACCCCCACGCCGGTAAGAAGGTTTCAACTTCTGGCTAATTCTGGTGGCGGCTGCTTCGAGCCTTGAAGGTGAAAACTCAGCCAAGACCACTCTGAAACTGCTGTTGTCCCATTCGGTTCAGGCTTAGGAGAGGGTGTCTTTGTATTTTTGCCCACCCCTCCTATCCATTATTAATGTTAGTCTGGAAAAGAGACTGAAGGAGATAACTTCAAGAGGGTCCTTCCACGAATCTGTGCCCTCAAAACCCACGTAACCCCTCAGAGACAGCATAGCTGGAAACGCGCGCACTAGGGACTTGACGGTCCCAGCCTCATTCTTAGACCATGTCACCCACAGTTTCCGAGGGAAAAGGAAGGGCGCGTTTATTCACGCCAGTGGAGGCCGCCTAAAGGTGGCTAGGGCATCTCTCTGGGCCCCACAGCTCTCTCTCCCACTGGGGGCCCAGAGAGATGCTTGATGGGCTTCCCAGCTAGGCGAGCGCTCCGCTGAGGCGCAGACCCGGCCTCTGCCACCGCAGGGCGCCTGCCTCAATAACTGCAGTCGGATGCGCCAGCTGGGGCTGGTTGTCTCCAGTGGTTCTGGAGACCCAAAAACCGAAAACCAAGTTCTGCGCCTGGAGACGCTGTACGTGTGTACTCAGTATTTCTTTTCAGCCAGTGGGTCTCCCTCTGGAGCGCGGGTAAAACCTCCCGGCCCGCTGCGGAAGGAGTGAAGGGAAGCGTTTCCCGCCTGACAGGAGAGAGGCTCCCAGAGAGAAAATTAGGAATCGGGGGCAGTCTGGGACTCTTCCGGCCTAAATGCTGGGCGCGAAACGCAAAAGTTCATTACACCGTTTACTCATTGTGACATTTCCAAGCCGACAATCTCGTTTTAAGCACGCTCGTGGTTTGAAGCTGCCGGTTTTAAATACATTTTTTTTTTTTCGTTTAGAATGAGCAACAAAGCAGGATCAGCGGAAACCTGAACCTGTTTCTACCGAAGTGTCAAAGTACAAAGTAGAGACAACAAAAAATCTAACTCTCTAGCTGCTTCCCGGTACCCAGTTTCCTAACTTGTCCTGGGCACATCAGGCGGATCTGATCCGGAGTTCACTATTCTAGAAAGAGGAAGAACCCAATCCCTGTGGGCTTCTCTTCCCCTCCTGCATCCCCCCGCAGTACCTCCCCCGCCCCCCAAAGCCCTGTTCCCCAGGGATTTCTGAAAGCTGAAGTAAAACCTGGCCAGGGTGGCAGGAAAGCCAAATTTGTTGTCAGTGCAAAAATGAGGGCGTCAGGTGGTGTTTTTCGGGTTTAGGGGGATGGGGTGAGCCTCCTATTCGCATGCTTGGATGAGGTTTTGATAAGGGAACGCGCTGCTCCAGTTGTTAGCCAGTGTGCGTGCCCCCACGAGAGCCCGCGCCATCCAGCTCACAACTTTCGGTGTCTACGGGTCTCCGGTTCTTCCCGACAACACATCTACTTCCTGTTGTTGCTTATCCGATATATTTTGTAAAATGATGCTTTTACAAAAATAAAAAGTCTGGGGAATAATCTTGAGACATAATTTTTAAAAGATGAATAACTTTATATGGATTTCTGCTACAGGAGACTGGTTCTTGTAGCCGTGGCAATGTTTCCTCCTTTCCTTCCTCTCCTCCCCCTCTCCCTTCCTCCTTTCCTCCTTTCTTACTTGCCTTCCTTCCTTTTTCCCTCTTTCATGGGAGTTCAAGATTTAAGAGCTAGGCAACCTGTTATTTATTATAGTGAAGCACGAGATTTAAAGTTAGTCAAGTCTGTAATGGAATTTGGAGCAATTTGACTTTTAACACCTCAGTTTTCTAATTTGTAAAATGGAGATGAATCACCTAGAAATTGCCACAAAAATCGCAATGATGTTGAAATAAGTGTTCATTGACACAGGAGATTCTCAATGACTACAATCCTCTTCTGCTCCTTGAGCATCCTCTTTCCCTTCCCTAGGGAGGTCTGGATGTAGAGGCGTCACCAAAGGCCTCGTTCCCCAAGTGAAGGGGCCAGGCCAGTGCTCTTCAGCATCAATCTTGATTATAGTTGCCCATTTCTAGGTGTTCACTAGACCCAGTGGCCAAGGCCAGACACACCTCCCTGGGCTGCAGAGAAGAGTGCACAGCCTGGAGCTACCTCTATCGTGGCCTCTTGGCCCAAGGATGCACAAAAAACTTTTCCTCCTCCTTTTTCACTGGGTTATTGGGAAGTTAATCTGGCACATTTATATGCTTGGCACCCTGACTTCTGTCAGTTTTTGCAACCTTCTGAGTACTGTGAAAATGGCAGTAACCATAGCTGTTGCTTATTACTTATCAAACACTCTACTGACGCTGCGGTGCATAACCCTACTTCTTTAACTTGCCCAAGGCCACATTTTACCAGGACCAGTCAGAATTCAAACCCAGATGCCCAACGCAGAGGCCTGACTTTTAGACTTTTAACCACTTCGCTAGGTTGTCGCTTTACAGTGAGTTCAGAAACGGATACTTTCAGTTAATGGATTCATAACATGGTTCTCAACAGAGTCAGTCCACCTGGGTTGTGGCTCCAGCGCAGGTGGTCCAGCCGCCAGTCCCTCGCTTCAGCCCGCTTCTGGCAGGACTGTAGGCTGCCAGCAGCAGGCGGGCATCTGGGATCCGGTGGGGAAGAGCACCCCCTTCCCACCTCTATTCTCGATGGGCCTAGGATAAACAGCACAGAATGATTTGAAGTGCCAAATAAAACAGCCACAAAGGGGAACATTTAAATCGATGGTAAAATCTCTCTCTCCTTTTCTTCGCAGGTTATAGAATACAATGTCCAATTATCAGTGAATAGATCAAAACCTGGATTGAACAGCACTGGCTGGGATTCAAAAGCCTGGGCTCAGTTCCTTTCCACCTAGACGAAACTCTGGTTACTGTGTGGAGTAAGCAGAAGCTGTGGTGCCTGGTTCAGATTGTGCAAAGGCCATCGCATCTCACCCTCTGTCACCGCCTGGGAGAAGAAGTCTTTAGAAATGGGTTCCACAACACAAACAGGTGAATAAAATTGACCCCTACAGGTTTTCCTGCAGCTGTAGGTTTTGAGCAGCCTGGAGGCAGGAGGAGCCCTGTGCTGTTCTGACTTTCTGAAACCCAGTTCAATGACAGGCATCAGAAAATAAAGGTTTGCTTTTTGAATGAGAGAAAGAATGTGCTGGCAGGCACAGAGGGTTTCATGCCTTTCTCTGCCTTCTTAGTTGTAGTGCCTCTTACTTTGCTTTGGTTACCTTCTTGCCCAGTTCCTGCAACTTTTAATCCCATGAAGAGCCTAGGCAAGGAAGGATGCAGAAGTTCTGACCCAGCTGAGGGGATTTCTAGGCTCCACTTTTCACCTACGATGAGGGGCTTATAACCTTCAACGGATCCTCAGACGTCATGTTTACAATTAAATTAGGAAAACTGCTTGAGGTGCCTAAGAGACCATCCCAGTCTGAACCTCTTTTTATAGAGGAGCTTATCAGAAATTGGAGTAGGAATATGCTGGATCAGTATAAGCCTGGGGCAAGCTTCCATGGACCCACTCTGAATGCGCACAGGGAAATGCTGTGCACCTTGGCTGGACGTTGACATAGGTTTTAGCTTGTTCCAGGATAAGAAGGGGACCCAGGGTGGACAGTCTGGATGGCAGCAGAGGTCATTCAGAGGCAGGTGCTGCTGCAAGCAATCCTTCCTGATCTGGAAAGTAGATGCACCCTTGTTTACAGTCCACAAGACAGAGAATGAATGCCAAGGAACTCACAGGTGATGGATGGAGTCTTAATTATTGAGCCTGACAGGTCCCTGCTCTGTGCCAGGTCCCAGTTACGTGTCCTGGGTGCCTTGGTAGCTTGACCTGCCATCCTTGTCCGGGACTTACCATGCGACTCGATGGCTGTGGCTGGAGTCCTGAAGTCCTGGAAAGGGCTAGAAGAGGCCTGGAGACCTGGAATAGTTGAACCAGCCTCTGAGGTGATGAATTTACTTAACACTAAGAGGGAAAACACTAGGGCTTTATCCTGAAGGCTCCAGTTTCCTGGAGGATGAAACCAAGATTTGCAAATTCAGACATAGCTGCTACAGGCATTTTTGTAAAGGGCATCTTTACATCACACCATCTTTCGGTAATAACACCTTGACCTGGCTAAGGGTTTTTCAGTTTGCACCATTATTGCTTTTGAGTCTTAAAGTCAGTAAAGCAATATGCAGCAATTTCTTCTGAAGATTTAATATATGCAATGCCTTTTCAAGGTTTCTTCCTCCTACCCTGCCCTTCAGACTACTTTTGCCCTGCTTCAGTAATTTTAGGAATATTGGGGGGGAACTTTCCACATTAAAAAAAGTCTGTATTAATCTATGTAAATTTGTCTTTTAAAGGTCAGGATGGAGGAAAGAAATAGGTAGTTTGTAAACTAAGCCAGAATTTCTGGTTCATTAATTCACCCCTCCCCCCAGGCTAAGGTAACTTTTTTCCTAACAAGACTTTATATTTTCAGAGATAAATGTGCACCTTTTAAAAAGAAGTATCATCAATTATTTAGCATTACCCAATATATAAAGTCCTCATAGTCATCTATGAGGTAGATATTACTATGCCTGATTCACAGATGGGGAACCTGAATCTCTTAGAGGCGGCACAAATTCTCAGGACAAATTAGCGACAGAGGCTGAACCCGAACCCATTTCAAGGTCTTAACCATTGTGCTAATATATAAAGAATATTTTCTGAGCCTTGCCTGGTATGAAGCAGTTTCCTCGCCACCGTTTCTCGTGGAGTAATAGAAGTGGGAATTCTCTTAGGAGATCTTGGGGGTGGCGGGACTGGGAGTTGGAGCGGGGTGGGGGCTTGACGACTGAGCGTCGCGCACGGTTAGATACGGAGGAACGGATTATGCACCTGTGGAGCCTGAGCCTGCGCGCTGGGAGGACGGCCCGGGATGGCAAGCCGCCAGGGGAGGGAGTTAGATCGCGTGCTGCGCGAACACTTTCTCATCTCCTGCTGGTCATAAATATTGTTGCATTTCCTTGGTAACCCCGACGCCAGCGCGGAGGCCTGAAGGCCGCCTCCTGTGGGAGTTGGGGCCCTTCCTCCCTCCCCTGCCTCCACCCCCACCGAGGCTTGGGTTTCCTTGGTCAGCGCCTGCCTTTGGGGGCGATCCTCCAGAGAAATGCCCGGAAGCCATGCAGGCCCCCAGGGCTTTCAGGCCCCTGTGTGGGCCTTTGCCCCTGCCAGGCGCCAGCCCCCGGGCAGGCCGGGAGCTTCCCCACTGAGGGGTGCACTCCAGGAGGCGCCAAGGCCTATGGGCGGAGGGCCTGGGCGACAGCTAGCACCCCAAAACATGTTCTGATCCGAAAGCAAGCGGGGGACCCTGCGTGATCCTCCCCCCCCCCGCCCCCACACACACCTCATCTCTAATCCAAACTCGGAGTGCGTGGCCGCCGCCGCTGCCTATCCCAGGTCAGGCTGTGAGTGAGGCTCCTGGCATCACCCTGGTGGGTTTGACGGCCGCCCTCCTGGCGCCCATTTCCGTGGGCTACCCCTGGCGGAAGCCTGGGTTTCAAATGCGAAACATTGTTCCCCTGGAATCAGATCTGTCTTCCAGAAGTTGTTAAAACCTTTCTTTACTGAGAAAGAGCGCCTGGAGGAGACCCAAGGCCCAAGCCCTTCTTCCCCTCAGCTGTATCTGCCAGGAAATAGGTAGGTAATTCTTGCTCAACACTTCAAAACCCCCAGAATGCACATCCTAGCAAACCCCCCCACCTCCACCCCACGAAGCTGTTAACAGGGAAAGCCAAAAAACCCAAGCCAACAACAAACAACAAGGCCATGGCCAGAACAAATATGTGCCTGAGCTGTCGGTAAAGTGGACGGCTCTGGATTCCTGAGTAGGAAAGGAAGGTTCGAGCGGGGGAGATACGGCCAGCTCAGGCCTCGGAGGTGCTCAGCGGATTCTGAGAAGTATCGCAGACTTCCCTTCCTCCTGGTGCAGTGTCTACCTGGGCAGGCAGGGGCCCTGTCCTGAGAGGTGCTAGGCGCATTGGACCTATCCATCACTCCGGAGGGGCGCGGTTTCAGGCTCTGGAAGTGCTCCCCAGGGATTCGAGTTTTTTCTTAGTTCCTGTGCCAGCCATAGCCCCTTGGCTCTTGCAACTTTTAATACCGCTGTGCAATGCTTGGGCAAATACTTGTAACTAATCAAGCACGTGTGTACAGCTCTTTTTAAAGGGCTGTGTGTTTAAGAGGGAGATTTCTTTTGGGCTGAGGAGAATATTTTCCGTTCCAAATGATGGATAGAGGCCCTTAGATCCCCTAAATTTCTTAGGCTAAACCAAGGACTTATTTTCCTTTTATATGATTAGTTTCTTTTAATGTGCATTAAAAATTATGTTATTAATTTTGGCCACCCTAATAGAGGTTTAATGCCAATGCAAAAGAGAAAGCCAAAGGAAAATATTTGTATACTAACTTTAGTCTGGAAAAATATCAGTAGCATTTCTTATTTCACAAAGACATGCATTTTTTCATTTTTTTTCCCAGTTGGCAACAACATCGTTTTTAATGTATATCCTATGTTTATTGTTTCTGTTTGGTACTTTTGGTCATTTGTAGCACATCTGTTTCTGATATTGTTCCTGTGTTAAGCACACACTATTGTGTTAGCAAGATTTTACACCATCTGTTTAAAAAAATTCTTGCCAGCGCTATTTGATGCCCAGTTGAACTTTAGCCAAACTTCTTCATTTTTTAATGTTCTCTCAGTCCTGAGCATATATAATACATTTTAATGAAATTATGCTTTTGTACTTGCTGACAGACATCAGAAATGCATTTGCCCAGGTCAACAGCAATTGAGCTAAGTGTTGGGTGAGAAGAACAATATTAAAATAGTAAAGATGTTGAAAAAGAAAAATATTTGGAAACAAAACTATTAAATTAAAATCAAATAATCACCCATATAAACAACTGCTGCTCATACACACACACAGAATTTGGATGTGGCTACTGGTAGTTAATGTATAGTTCTGATGATTTGTGCATTTCTTCATTATATATATTAAACTTAAGAATTTATATTTCCAACATTATCCCAAGGGTATAATAATTGGTTTAAAAAATAACAAAGTAGAATAACATTGTAATGCGATTGTTCAAATATATATTAAATGTAACACATTCAGATAATCATTGAGCCTATCTAAAGTGGTATTTTTTTTAGTCTCGTGACCGCTCATAAAGGTTTTCCATTCTGTTATGAAAAGCTAACATAGACAGTGTTGCCTACTTCTGAGCTCTTTTAAAGTAGAGATATTTGTAACAATTCAAAAAAATACTCAAGTATCTATTTTTTGATGGCTAAGCATACATATATGTACATATATGGAATAACTACAAAGCTGGAATTGGCTTGAAAAAGTGAATATTGGCTGTGTGTTTTCAAACATGTTTTCTGAAATGTAATATTCTAGTTGATAACATTGACCTATTTTGTTTACACCTAATGTGTGTACCTCAGTGTAAAGCTTTAAAAATGATAATGTCTCATGATATTTTAGTTATAAGCCCAGAAATATCAACCTTGATACTTATATTAATAAGCTTCTGACATCTGTTTCTAGAAATCAGTATTCTTCAATTGGCAAAGAATTTTCTTCTGAGACTTAGCCAAAACAGTTTGTCATATTCTTTCAGTTGTTACCTGGACAGATTGCTTTAATTGTTCTGTGATCAGATGCTATGATTAAAGGTGTGTCCATTAAATAACTACTTAGGTATGTATAGTCATTTTTTCTGTTTGTTTATGTAGGAAAACAAATCTTTATTTTCTCGTATTTAATTTCTAAATAAAATGTATCCATGGTGATGCGGATACTTGACATTATTTATGCAAAGCGTTTGGAATAGAATACCTCATTACTGTGTGGTAAGTCTGGTTACAGAAAGGGAATGAATCTTATTTCTGCCTACATATACTTTAAAAAAATTATTTATCAAGATCTACATTTTCCTTAAATTGTTAATTTGGATGTGTTGAAATGTAACCTATAACTTTCCTTTTAAATAACTGTTACAAAAAAGCAAACCTCATGGATCTTCACATGTCTGGTTCCAATTAATCTGCTTAGACTATTTAATGGATAAAATAACAAACCTGATTTAGTCAATCTGGAGTTCTAAACCAATTTTCTATGTACCTCTTTAAGGTCTAATGCCTTTCCCTACACACATTTAGTTCATGGTTTTGCTCTTATAAAACCTGGGATTGGAAGAATAACTAACTAGATCCATTTTCTTAAAAATTTTTTTTTTTTGCAGTTACGTCAGTATAAAAAGGGAGTCTCAAAACTAATGTCAATGATTATTGAGAGAAAACTATGTACATCTTTTTGAGTTCAATTCATCAAGCATGTGTTGAGCACCTGCAATGAACCAGGTGCTGGAGATACAAAGAAGATGGGTGGTCCTTGCTCTCAGAAAAGTCCTGATCCATTAAGAAGACTGACAAAAATACAACTAGCTCATCCCTACAATTCTTTAGTGATTTTTATCCACTCCCTGTGCTTTGACTTAGTAAAGTATAAGATGATCTCATCACAATACTTTATATATGTTTTACAATTTTTCAAGATTGTCATTCGTGTGCAACACAAGCAAACTTCCCCTAGAAGGCTATTGGACATTAATTTATGGATTTTAAGATGACATATATTTTTGTCCTTTTTTTCAGGTATGGAAGGGGACAGCATTAACTTGCTGTTCCTGGAACATCTGCTCAGTTGTGTTGAGTCTTTTATCAAAGTTATTCCTTTAGTCTGTTGTAGAATCTGTTGAAAGAGTAGTGATTGGTTGCAGTACTGGGGCTAGATAATTTTTTGATTTATTAAATTTTAAAATATGAAACAGCTCTTTTCCTCTCGCCTTTTCCCTCTCACTCTCCTACAAAATAATTTCATACTTTTATTACAGAAAACTTTTATAGACGATTGAGGGAGAGGAGATTCCACAAAAACTATCATTCAAGGCAATAGATGATTGAAGTCAATATTTGCTATTTTGTCTACCATATATTTACTAGCTTTGGGGATTAATTTTCCTAAAACTGTAAGGCTGAGTTTATTTTTCCCACAAACAAATTGAAGATAAACTGCTTAGCAGATTTTTTTAAAAAGTTGAAATTTTTTGTTTATGGAAAATTTTGGGAATTTAGAATAAAAAATTTAGATGTTAAGATTTTTTAGCACTTAAAAGAATTACAGCAAAGTTTAGTTACTAGCTCTAATAATTTTAGAGATCAAAGTATAATTTTCTTCTTTTTTACATTGATAGAAAATACCAGGAGAGAAAGGAGCAATCATTTGATTGAATTAATTGAGTACCTTTTGCCCTTGAAGAAACATTGCATTTTTAATTGTCTTCTGTTTAACCATGGTTTTTTGAATAAGTGTATATTGTGCTTTCCTCTTAGAGAATATTGAATCTCATTTTATCTCACCATAATCACAGCACTGTCTACATGATCAATTGATTCCTACTGGTTGTTGTCATACATTTCATTTCTGATTCTATTGTCTTCAACTTCTTGCTTCTTAGAAAGGCAGAAGACTGAAGTGAAAAAGCCGTTAGAGTTGGAGTCTACTGACTTGGGTTTCAGTTTCAGTCCCTTTTTTTAGCTGAGCTATGACCTTGGGGAAATCACTTAACTTTCTGAGCCCCAGTTTTTGCATTGTTTTGGAAGATAAGGGTCATAATTTTAAGTTATTATTACCCTTTGAAAAATTTTCTAGCTTTTAGGATAAACCACTGTTCACAGATTTTCAAGAGCTTTTCTCAAACAAGCTTTGAAATTTTATTTATGGTAGTCTTTCAGAGAGAAATTTTTCTTCACATTTTATATCTCTGTTTTTAGAGTACCATCATGTCATAGTTTATTTGCTGAAATGAAGTTGAGGCTGAATTCTGGTCTCCAGACTAGCAGGAGTTTCTCCTTCAAAGCTAATCATAATTGTTTGAAGAGAAGGTAAATTGACTCCAGCTCAGAGTATGAATCCAGGTCTAACAAAATGAGAAGTATATTTAATGTTATTCTTCAAAGCTCGGAAAATAAGAGCAAAACAATGACACTCAGTTCCTAAAGCAAACCTACTCCGCAAAATTCTTGAAATTACAAAGATTGTTTTTATTTTTAAATCTTGCAATTCTGAATTTTTCAAACATTTGTTAGAGTTGGCTAATTGCTGCTGTTGATAATCTGCTTACTCCAACCAATCAAAATATTTGCATATTCCCAAACAGGTCTCCTTAATTCTTCTAATTCTCCCCCTTCAACTTTTAAAGCCTACCTTAAATGCTGCCTGCTTCCTGAGCATTTTCACTTAAGCTGGAGGTGATTTTTCTCTGAGAACTCATATTTATTGAATTGGCAAGTTGCTTGGTTATTTAGTTCATGCCTACTGCAGGCACACAGAGTGTGATTCTCCTAATACTATATTTCTGTCTTATTTTTGGTGATTCAGCCTTAGAGTTTAGTGTTAAGTAAATCCCGCTATGCATGCTAATGAGGCAGAGCTATAAGCTGGTAACATAATCCATAGGTCATTTGTTAATAAGCTCAATATATTCTATTTTGTGCCCTTTATTTCAAGGAGATGTCTCACTTATTACGAGTACTATGTGCATGTTGTTTGTTTTCTGGCAGTCATAATGGATTTGGACTGAAATGGCCATCCTCTATTCAGGCCTCCTTAGTGAATATTTGCAAAGTAGTGGTATTAAAGTCACAGGTGAAGGCTGTGGCCATGGAAGAGATTAAAGGGAACAGGAATACCCTGTAGTCTTGGTCTGGAATGTGACAATATTTTACTTTCCAAAAATATATGGTTTTTTAAAAAGTTCCCACCGTATTTCCTGATATTAACTATGGTGGTAAAAGTATTGGCATGGCTAATTTTTTGGGGTGATTGGCATTTCAGCAGTAGCTGAGTAGAACAGAAGTCTCATCATTCTATCTGTGTCCAGCATCTGTGGCCCATTTTTCAGTTGCAGGGGATTACATCTGTTCTCCAAGATACAGTTTATTCCCATGTAAAATACTTCTGTATATACATCTTTTGAAAGCTCATATAGATTTGTATATAAGTTAATCTAATTGATTATCAATACCCATCACCAAAATACTAATATATGAGAGTAATAAACATTGCAGTTGCTGCAAAAACATCCATTCTATTCCTTGTACTATTGTATAGTAGCCATGTGGTTTAATTGGGATTGACCCTAACTCTAGGTCCAAGAAATAAATCAATGGAGGTAAATCAATCCTCTATCTCACTGTGACTGATTCAGGAATGGTTACAGGAACTGAAGCTCCATGAAGATTGGGACTCTGTTTTTTTCATGGCTGTATTCCCAGTGCTAAGAATAGTACCTAATATAGAGTAGGTGATCAATAAATAATTGTTGAAAGAATGAATTAAGCAAGATTGTTTGGTCAAAATGATCCTCAGGAGTTTTGTTTGCTTCTCAGGATGTTGGACGGTCCCTATTTTCCCTGGATATAAACTAGGGAGAATGTAGCAAATGTAGCCATCTTGTGGCCAGGAAGGAAATGCCCATGGATGAAACTGACACATGGAGGAAGGAGGTCAAAGCTGAGAAAATGAATGAGAAATGGAGGGGCCTCTGTTAACCTGTACCTCTACATTACCTCTATAATTTAAACTATCTCGAATTAGATTTTTTTGTTGTTGTTCAGTCAAGAGCATCTTAAATGGTATACTGAGAATGGTCCAAGGTGTATAGCAAAGAACAATTCGTCCTTCATCAGCTCTTTTCCTGTACATACTGATTCTTGAAGCCAAGAGTTTAAAGATTTAAATACAAAACTACTACAGTTTTTGGCAGTTTTGACATTCTTGGACCGAATTAAGGTTTTTGGTGAAAACTCCAAGACATATGACGTCCAAACAGTTTTCATGTTGTTGTTGAGCCAGATTCCCTTTAACAAATCAACAAATAGTTTAAAATATATAATTCAGTTTTTCTATATCCAGAGGCTTAGTATTAGGCAATACATAGAAAAATTGATATGTTCCTTTTAGGTAAATTTTGGTTATGTGGCTTTTCATATTCACTGAGTTTGAAATAACAAAAGCGTGTGTATGTAGAACCAATGTTAAACATATTGCTAAATAAAACATTTGAAGTGGCTTTAATCGAAGTATAAAATAGAATATAGTTTTTTTGTTGATCAGAAATAAGGCATCTCTCTTATCTACCATTTTGTTAAATATTGAAAATCTATTTTAAAAATTCTTAAATCTATGGTGGAATTATAGCCCTAAGTTCTCCTCCAAAACACAGTCACTAATGTTTAAAATAAATCTGTAATGAATTGAGCTTAATCTGAAGCTAAGTCTATAGTTACCATTCCATATGGCAGAATGTTAATAAAGACCCAGACTTTAAACTTTGAAGGCTGCACTCTGCAATGCCATTTGAAAATCACAGTGAGAGTGGTAATGGAGACTTATAGTAGCCATATACAATACCTTCCATGATCTGATCCTTACATTATGATTTATTTAAATATTTGACCTTTGTGCTTGGATGGCACTTTGTGTGTCCCTTTATCTTCTACTTTGTTGCTCAAATGGGCATATCTGATTCCTTCACTAGCTTAAAAACTTTTTGAGGGCAGTGACCATGTCTTACGGAATTTGAGATTCTCAGCCTCAAATAGTAACTACACTGTATTTGGTGAACAAATGTATGGATGAGCAGATGAATGACTGTTCCATTTGATGGGTTCTCAGTACAAATAATTTTAAAGATCAGATAGTAATATAAACATGGGAAGGGGCCTAATAAAACACAATAGGGAATGATGCACCTGTGACATACCTTGCTTATGCACATTTAAATTAATTTCAGTTTTAAAAAACTGAGTGTCAAGACACTTAGGAAGATTACTAATTTGTGATCTTTGCATTAAGTCATCTTTAAAAATAATATGAACTTAAAGATAAAAGACTCAGTCAGCTCTGCTACTTACTAGCCTTGTGACCTTTCCATGCCTGCTTTTTATTTGGAAAATGCAGATAATAATGACTTCTTTGACTAAATTATAGGGTCATTGTGATGATCAAATGAGATGGTGTATCAAGATATTTTTAAAAATGTAAAGTAATAAATGTTAGATAAGTTATGAATTTCTAGAGCATGAATTGTGACAGACATTCTAAACACAAACAAAAAGCCATAGTGATAAGGGCTCATTAGCACTTAGGGACCATAATGAGAAAGTCTGATAGTGGTTTCTACTGTAATTATTATCTAATGGTTTGATTTTGGTAGATAGTGTGGAACCCTGGGATTAGAACTGTTTGGGACTTTCTAAAGACTTTATGAGATGAGGTCCGGAAAGACTTCCTACATAAAGAAAACACATTGGGAAGTTCTGGCAGAATGGCAAATGGGTCAGAAACTGCAGTGTCCAGCAGGTGGGAGCGGGGAGGAGCGGATGGGTATATTCACACCTAATGGGTATGGTGCACACTGTTGGGAGATGGACATGCTTGCAGCTTGGACTCCAGTGGAGCAAAGGCAATATATGTAACCTAAACATTTGTACCCCTGTAATATTCTGAAATTAAAAAAAAGAAACTGCTTAAACTGAAAGGTTATATACCTACAGAGGTTAACTATGTATCTCCCAACAAATTTGTGCTGATCGTTGGTCTGCCCTTCACAGCCAAGCCTTTAGGAAAAGGAAGTCTAAAACCCTTCTGTGGGGAAGGAAAAAGCTGTGGCTGCAATTACATTCTTTCCCAAATGGGGAATAGATAGACATAATTGTATTTTAAAAACATACGGAGTTTGACAACTTGAGTGATGAGGAGAGCAGCAGTAGACCCTTTCTTCTGATGGCAAGATAATGGAGAAAATGGCCTGTGAATATTCATTCAGCGTATATTTATTGAGAACCTGCTATGTACCAAGCACCATGACAGACACTGGGGAAATGCTCTGATGAACAGAACAAACACAGTCCTTCCTCATCCCTTGATGCTTATAGGCAGGTGGCTGAGATAGACATTAAGCAACCGTTCTACAATTAATTTTTCCCACAGATGGGAATAGATGATAATACAAAAATACTTACAAACCAGTTCTCTAATGTAGAATAATACTGTTTTTCATCTTTTCTCTCCAAACTCATTTCTTATATTCTTCAAAATAAATTTTAGGATGCTTCTTTGTTTCTATTCTTCAAGGTTACTATTAAGTCTGATTGTTTAAGGATGTAGAACTTAATTCAACCCTGGAAATAGACATAGGTAAATTCTCCAAACTCTCAAATAAAACAAAGAATTAAAAAACAAAA